>BGPT01002470.1:8349-23936 GCA_003297045.1 Symbiodinium sp. clade C Y103 | reverse complement strand
CATGTGCATTTTCATAGGTCTCATTTGAAAGGCACTTGAAAGCAAGCTCCAGGCCTCCAAGGTCTTCTCTCATCTTGTTGAATTTCGGCAAAGTTGCATTGGCATCTTCATTGGTTTTCCCACAGTACCATTCTAGTACCATTCTTGTGCTCCAGTACTCTGGCAAGTGAACACTAGCTGCATCATGCCAGCTGAACCANCATCTAGATTGTTTCACCATTGCATCTTTGATCCTCCAACTGCGCATTTTCAGTGGGAATTCCTGCCACACCAGCTCAGCACTGGCATCCTCCGGAAGATCAAAGTCTGCAATGATCTTGGGCATGTACTTCTGGAAGATGTCCGATTCCTGGGCAAGAGATCCAAGGGACACAAGACAAATGCAAAACAAAACGCATAATGAAACAGGCAAAGCCAAGAAAGCAGCAGCCCCCCTCTGCCCAAAGTGGTATTATGAACTCAGCTCAGGTACACTGGTTTCACTTGCCAGGAATGCATTCAGAGCACATTTCTTCCCTCAAACCAGGCGCCAGACTTAAATGGTTTGTAGTTGAGGCTCCAGATGAAGCTGGTCATCAATGTTGTCTGGCAGAAATTGCCACTGGCATGTTTTGATGACAACTTCAAGTCTCTCACACACCTGTGCACCTTGTCGAATGAGCAGTGCACTAGAACACCAAGTGACTGCAGNGGCCATTGCTGCCATGCCTGTTGGCCCTTGATCCATTACAAGTGTCAGCACTGGTGTCTTATCATCAAAGCATGCAAGGTCTTGTGTGGCAAGTGAACCGCTCCTCTTCTTCACCTGCAGCTGATTGCCAGTGGCACTGGTGATATGCTGGAATGAATCACCTGGCGACAGTGGCTCCAAGCATAAGCCACTGGGAGGCTTGAAAGAAGAAAGGCAGAACTTGCCACTTGTCATTTGGAACACTTGGTTCGAAATTGCTTGCATGAAGCGGTAGCCATGAAGCCTTTGGACTTCCCTCCGGGCTGCAAGATATTCAACATGTTCTTCAAGATCCNTGGAACACTTGGTTCGAAATTGCTTGCATGAAGCGGTAGCCATGAAGCCTTTGGACTTCCCTCCGGGCTGCAAGATATTCAACATGTTCTTCAAGATCCATGTCAAATGGCTGAATGACCTTGCCTGGCTTCATGAACTGGCAAGTGGCAAAAGCACAANAAGATATTCAACATGTTCTTCAAGATCCATGTCAAATGGCTGAATGACCTTGCCTGGCTTCATGAACTGGCAAGTGGCAAAAGCACAATTGTTCAGGACTGGACTGTAGAACAAAGAAATCAATGTGTCCTTGCAACCATGGCAGCTGCTGTCAGTGACGATGCAGAAGTGATTCAAGAAGCGGAAAGCAAGCTCTGCCCTTGACTTGTAGAGAGCAATCATCTTTGATTGCCAAAATGACACACATCTCTCCTGGGCACCAGCAGCACCATCCGTTTTCCTGATTTTGGAAAGTTGGCAAAGTGATGTGGACTTGACCTGTGCCTCTTCAACAAACTTCCAGATCTGTGGCAAGGACCTTCCAGAGATAGGCATGTGACTGGAGGCCGAAGATGAAGGATCCGAACCAGGGGTGTCATTGCCAACATCAGGATCAAGTGATTCACTGGAAAGTTTCCTGGCAAGTAAAGGAAAAGCAACAACAATTAAATACAAGAGTTTTTTTTAGTTTCATCTGAACAAAGTTTGACCACCATATATTACACCATGCATGACATGAACTTGAACACATAGTTTTTCCTACCTTGCCTCTCCCTGAGAAATTTGCGCCT
The DNA here is from genome assembly GCA_003297045.1 of Symbiodinium sp. clade C Y103. Classification (NCBI taxonomy): domain Eukaryota; class Dinophyceae; order Suessiales; family Symbiodiniaceae; genus Cladocopium; species Cladocopium sp. clade C. Next base: position 22,139 of record BGPT01002470.1, on the reverse strand, counting down.
TGATGGAATTTCACCATTGTAAATGTCATGGGATCTGGCATAGACATTCCACATGTAAGAATGCAACATGTCACTCAGGAAGGAAACCAAGGCAACCTTGAGGTTCTTGATGATGGCAGACTTCAAGGGCTTCTTGTTGTTCTCTTTTCGGAACTTCACCAATGAGCATGCAAACATCAACACATCAATGAAAGATGGAACATGCCACTCCGTGAGCNTTGTTGTTCTCTTTTCGGAACTTCACCAATGAGCATGCAAACATCAACACATCAATGAAAGATGGAACATGCCACTCCGTGAGCAACAAATTGGCTCTGCATGACCATGTTCTGCCACTCTTCCTTCAAAGAAAGCGCCACTGTGCGATGAGCACTGGAGATCACATGTTCCAAGCCATTGATCATGCCTGCTGCAGTGAGTGCAAGGCACTGGTTTCCCCAAATCTGAATGGAGGCATCCACACCAGTTTCACGGAGGTTTCTGCAAACCAACTGTCCAGGATGCTTTACCCAACTCTTGGCAAGTGAAGATTTCTCAGTAGACCGAGAAGTTTCCATAGTGTCCATCATGAACATGAAGACAAGTGCCGTGGTGGCCAAATTCGCCTGGAGAACACCTGGCCTGTCAGGGGCTGGCTGTAAGGTGCATTTTTCTTGGCAAACGGTTGTTGAAGATGTGAATGGAGGAGCTTCCCAAGAAGTTGTATGATGTTGCCACAGATCGCATTTGAGACAAGAATTTGCGCAGCGGGAGCTTCTCTGCCTTCCCCTCCAGCTGAAACTTGTCAAAGGTGTAGGCAACATCCCAATACACTTGTCGTTCACCACACTGGACTTGGAAAGAAATCAATCCACTCATCAAAGACCAGCAGTGCAGCACTGTTGGCAGCAAGATGGGCCAAGGGCAATGGCGATGCTGGCTCATTGGCCATCTCAAGTGGCACATGTGAGTCAAGTGGGAACCATCAACANGCAAGATGGGCCAAGGGCAATGGCGATGCTGGCTCATTGGCCATCTCAAGTGGCACATGTGAGTCAAGTGGGAACCATCAACAACATTGGCAGGACATACCAGTGTCATTTGAATTGAACATGGAAATTGAATTTGAAAGTGATGTTTCAACTGAACATAATGACTCGTGAGCCCAGACAAACTTGCACTGGCAAGTGTAAGAAGAACCATGCCAAACTAACATCACATGAAATTCTGAAAGAGCAGGTGAAGATGTGCTGAGTGANGCCCAGACAAACTTGCACTGGCAAGTGTAAGAAGAACCATGCCAAACTAACATCACATGAAATTCTGAAAGAGCAGGTGAAGATGTGCTGAGTGATAAAACTGGGCTGCACACCAAGCAAAGTCCCATCCTGCAAGGCAACAGACCCAAGTCAAATACAATCAACTTCAGAGAGCATGAAATGGTACCCTTTGGAGAAAAAGGCATCCGAACTTTTTTCACTGCATCCACCTGAAGTCCAAGTGCCAAGACCATCACAAAGCATCATGAATCATATTGATAGTTGACTCANAGAAAAAGGCATCCGAACTTTTTTCACTGCATCCACCTGAAGTCCAAGTGCCAAGACCATCACAAAGCATCATGAATCATATTGATAGTTGACTCACAGTATTTCAGCTGTACAGCAACTGGGGCAACCCCATTGCCCAAACGAAAAACCCCTGCAAGGCACAGAAAACAGAAGTTCTACAAAAAATGTTCATTGTTTTCCTGCATTCAACAATCAACTTGTTTCTGTTTTGACAAGTGCCTACATCAAAATAAATGATGGCAGCTGTGACAAGTGGCTAGATCAAATTGGCAAATGCGCTCTCACAGCTTTTACAAAAGCTCAGGGCCAGGAGCAGCAGGACCAAGTGGCACAGGACGAGGGGGGACACCATCTTGATCCACAAGCTCAAAGTCATCACTTCCAGCAGCCCCACCTTGGGCAGGTTCGGGTGAGGACTGTGGATGCAAGGGGCGCTTGTGGGGATCCTCAATCTCAGCCACTCGACGCCACTCTCTCAAGCAGCGAGTGGAACGAATGTCCACAGGGGAGTGCCTCCACTTGTTCTCCTGGCTGCATGCAAGCTTGGCAGATAACACACATTGGCCTTTCATTGAGAGGCTCTGGATCCACTGCACTGGCAGCCACNGCCTCCACTTGTTCTCCTGGCTGCATGCAAGCTTGGCAGATAACACACATTGGCCTTTCATTGAGAGGCTCTGGATCCACTGCACTGGCAGCCACAGCAGGGCTTGCAGCTGCACTAGCCACTGGGTCCACTGCACTGGCAGCTAGAGCAGGGATTGGAGCTGCACTGGCTTCTGCATTCATCATTCCATTGGCAGCCATGGCAGGGCTTGCTACTGCATCCATTGCACTTGCAGCCGGAGCAGGATTGGCAGTTGCAGCATTCCCCAGTGCATCAGGATGGCAGTTGGACCATTGGGCACTGGAGCAGCCATGGCAGGTGGAGAGTGAGGTGTTCCCCCAGGAGCAGCTGGCTCAAACATCAGAGCAAGTGGTGTGCCTGGTTGCAATCTTCTTCGATTTGGCACTGGTGTCTGGGGTTCCTGGATCACTTGCTGCCTACGATCATCACCAGGTGTTGCTGGTGTTGCCACCACTGGCACTGGTGGTGCTGCTGGCACTGGGGCAGCCATGCTTGCCAACACTTGAGGTGACACTCCACCTTGTTGCTGTGCTCCACCTTGCACACCAATTTGGTCAGGCAGGCCTTGACGAAGCATCAAGCCAATGTGCTGAGTATTGGCAATGGCTTGCTGTGCCCTTGTCCTCTTATGGACAGGTGGGATCAAGCATGCATCATCAAAGCCAAAGCCACTTGCAATGTCTTTGGCTGACTGCGTTGTCAACACAAGTGGAAACTTGTGCAGCACTTGCATTTGAAAAGCTTCCTTGCCAATTGAACCCAGGATGCGATTGTAGGCCTTGGCAAAGGAGTCATTCAACTCGCCATAGGCAATCACTCCTTATAGTTAACAAGGAAGCACATTCTTTGCTCATTGCTTTGAATTTCATTTCACAAACGATAGCTAGTGTAGACACTGGCACATTCATATTTTTTCAAAAATGATGATAAGTGTTTACAAGTATCTCAAGTCGCAAATCCTTTGATTCGGCTTCACCCTGGTGAAGATCCAGAGGCAAGTGAGAAGACCATCTAGATCAAGTTCCGAGGTCATAGTTGCATCAAGTGTCTCCATGCAAAGCTTCAAGTGCCTCACTGAGCCTGGCCCTGGGCACATTTACGAATCAAAGTGGCAGACTTGGTGATTTGTGCATGTTCATCTTTGATGACTGCCCCTGGACGCCTTAGAGATGGACCCTGTGCCACGTCGGGAGCACTGGGTGCACTTGCCCCTGAGCCAGTTGACCCTTGCCCTGGAGCATGTTGAGGTGTCCTCTCATCCTCATCACTTGAGTCATCCTGCTGACATTGGGGCATCATCATCATTTGGGGCATCATCACCATCTTGGCCTTCTTCCTGCCATGACGACCCATGGTGATCCTGATATTTCAAGTGCCAAGTGCTGCTTGCCAATGAGCCCTTAAGCCGAGAATCATGATTGATTGATAAGGGATACATACATACAATTCAGTCAATTATTTTTGGCTTTTTGAAGCTTAGGTGTAAGTGCTACTTTTGGGGACAGAAGAGGCATGCTTGCAGTTTTTCCTTCCTCAGGGGGCCAATAGCTGGTCTAGGGGTGCCCGACGAAATGCTGCGCCCGCTATTGCTCCTGGTATGCCTTCAGTGGCAAAGCCATGGGTGGTGGTTCAATTCGAACCGGACTGCACCGCCGTCACCTCCATCATGGATGGATCGACTGGGTGACCGCTTTTTGAAGGTCGACAGGTCTTGGACGGTTGGGGCAGCTGGATGACATCGGCTTGGGTATCCTTTCAGGAGGCATCAGCTTCATGGGACCCGACGGGATGGGAATACGGGCTATGGTGGTTGACACCTTGGTGAGTTTTGGTGGTTGGGCTATCTTCGGAAACTCCTGGACGGGGGTTAGGACAGGCTGCCGTAGAATCATGCAGATCGGGGTGGTCCTTTGTCTTTGCCTGATCGCTCACTATGTGTGGGCAGTGTGCTAGCTGGTGGTATCTATCCTGGTGGGCCTTGTGATGGCATTGGTATGGGTTCTCCGTCGAATTCTTCGAGTGGTGGGCACTGTGTTCTTCTACCTGCAGAAGTATTCTGGCATGGCGCCTGAGGCCGCAGATGTGGACTATGTGGGACCTGCAACCGGGGCTGTACCCGAAACGTCGGCTCTAAGGAGCTTTAAGCGGACGGGGGACCAGACCAAACAGGTTGTGGTGAAACGGGGAACTTTGACTGCTGTTTTCAATGTGGGAAGTGACGCTCAGAGCATCAGGACCCATGGACTGTATTTGCCTGTGGAACCGGACACTCTTCGAGGTGACTCTGAACTGGTGCAACACCTGAAGCATGTTGATCAGGTTCACTTGTGCCGGAACATAGCATGTACCGAGGAGGGTGGAGAACATTTCCAGGAGTACGGAGTGGTCAAAAAGTTCAACCCGGAGAGGTTCCAATCCGCTCAAGTACATGGAGGAGCACTCGAAGCAGGACGAACGCTGTGGAGTTGGGTCAGGGCACCGGAAGTTGGCCAAGGGGTTCATCGACTGGTTGGGAAGATCCGAGAGTATGCATCGGAGTCGGAGACTGAGGACGCCATTCACTGCATGGCCGGCCAGATCAAGTGGCATGGAGAGACTGGTTTGGAATGTTTAGCCCCGACACGTTGTACAGGCGTAGGAACAGTTTTCACCCAGATCTTGCACGATGACGTCCCAGCTGGTAGTCAGGAGGTAGGCCTGTGTTCCAAGCATGCAGCCTCATATCTGTCCCGTAGGGCCCCAATGAAGTGTTGTGTCATCGGTTGTAACCATGAGGGAACCAAGCTTCAATCTAGTGTCCGGTGGTGTGTGTCGAACATTGCCCCAGAGAGAGTCGAGTTCCGACTACTGGCAGAAGAAGTCGTTCCAGGTCAAGGGCACGGGCAATTTCGGAGGAGCCGCAGACTGAGATCGAGGACATGGACCAGGGCTATGAGGAGGATGAGGAGAACGGCATCACATCCGCTCAGAACCTCCTGCAGGAGGCCGTAGAGGCTGGAGCCAATGTTCGACCAAAGAGGAGAGCCCCCTCAGGGTCACACACCAAAGGCTGGGATCAACAGGCACTTGGCCAAGATCGGGATGTTGAATTCTCCAGGAACTGATGGGGGTGAAAACATGTCGGAGAAGTTTGTGGAAAGGTATGCTATAGGACGAGACGAAGGCATCCGAGAGGACCAGGTCCGAATGGAGTTGTGTCGAGATCACCTCATGGGAACTGTTGAAGGAGTTGGTCAAGCCAAAGGTCAGAGGGGCTTGACACGGTTTCTGACATGCTGGCGTAAGTCCTGAGTTGGAGAGGGAACGGAGTGCCAAGGCTATGAGGTCGGACTCTGATTGGAGTGTGATTGGCAGCAGAACCGAAACCCCTCAGACGATCAAGCGATTCCACCAATACCAGCTTCCTTGCGTCCTGCTGTGGCAGCAGAGAGTCCGCAAACAACCCCCGAGGCAAGGACTCCGGTTCGGCCCCTACTTCAAAGAGGCAACCCCAGGAATCTGGCGAGATCAGGATCGCTCCCCCGGGTTTGTACAAGAATGACAGGAAAGCCGGTACTGGGGAGACCACGGAGCCGATGGAACATATTGCCAGAGCAATTCAGAGTCAGACTGCCGAGTTGGCCACGTTGGTTCGACATCAAGCAGAGGGAGGAGGTTCACATCCTGCTGGAATTTTGAAGGGCCTCAATCGGCAATCGGAGGAATTGGTGTTCTTGATGAGGGCCTGTGGACAGTACAACATTCAGGTTGGAGCTGGGGAGCATGGACAATCATTGGCCAACAGCTTGTTGGCAGCGCAGGTGGGGGCCTCTACCAAACTACGTTCAGCCGGGTTCAGACAGAAGATGACAACCAGGTTGGCGGTGGGAATTGCAGGACCCTATTACGGAACCAACGAGAAGTATGCCTTGTCTGCCCCCGACTTCCTCAGCTTCACTGACGCCGAGTGAGACCAGTTTGCTTCTGAGCACATAGGCAGCAAAGGACCACCTGATCAACTTCCACAAGAGCCTCTCCTGCTTCCTCTCTATCCTTGGGATCACCTCCGTCTGAAACCACGAGTCGGGCCGCTCCAAGTCAAAGGTCGTAGGCATTTGTAGCCAAGCCTGTCCATCGGGTCCTGGAAGGAGTGCATGAAAGCGAAGCTCGTTGAGCGTCAGGGTTTCTCTCCCAATTTCCTTCTTGAGACTCCTCAAAATGTCCTTGAAGTCTTCCATCAGGTGCCAAGCCAGCTCCTCCCATAGGTCCATGATGATTGCCAAAGGCCCAAGTGCCATTGTGACAGGAGGTCCAAGGCAGACGTCTGAACTGTCCTCCATTCCTCCCCATATACCAGGCACCACACGTCCGTCTGTCTGCGGACCCTTGCGACCCATTCAGCAAATATTGTGGAGGGAGACAAACCGACGTTGAAGAATCTTTGGGGGCCCAAGTTGACACCAGAGGAGGTGAACCGAGCCAAAGAGAGGGCACCTTTGGACAGGAACGGGACCTTGCTATGTTGGGGTCATCTATGTCACGGGGGTTGCAGCACAGCAAACTGCCAAAGATCACATGAGGGCTTGAGGGGAACCTTTGAGAGCCTAGATCCGTGCGTGCAGATGCAATTGCTGAAACGTGGAGGCCTCAAACGGATGAAGTTGGAGACCAAAGATGGCCTCAACCAGAAGGTGAAGGAGATCAGACAGAGGATGGAGAAGGACAGAGCGGATAAGATCCAAGACGGCAAGAGGAGAGATGGCAGAGCAGGTGAGAAGGAAGCAGAGGTCGCTGTTGAGGAAGGGCCGAAGGCTGGAGGAGAACGCCGGTCTGTTCGTTTCTGGGACGTCCCTGAGGAGTTCAAGGTGGACTACACCCAGCAGGAAGATATCAAGGAGTTGGTCCAAGGGCCAAACACTGCTTGGGGAGAGGATGTATATCACCCTGAGGCGAAGCATGCAGGACGAGGTGGGGAGAGTGCGCCAGAGCAGGCTCGACACCTTGTGAGTGAGGCAAAGCGCCTTGGAGAACAGGACACGCTGAGGAGATTGGAAGGAGCTTCAGATGATTTGTACGCTTGGGCTGCAGCAAGGGTCGCACGAGAACCGGGCATTGACACAAACACTCTGCTTTAAGAGATGGCAACCTATGGTTTGGGAGAAGTTGCTCGGGAGGCCGCTGACCTGCTTGATGACAATCCTACAGCCCGAGCTGGATCATCGAGGATGCAGATTGGAGAGACCAAGTAGCGGAGCTCGTTCATGATGAAGAGCCACACGTCGAAGAGAAGATTGCCCTTGATGAACAGGTTGAACATCACCTTGAACGTGTTGGCGATATAGTGATGCAGCCACCAGCGCAGCTCCACACACCACCAACGATTTTGAATCTGTCAGTGCTCCTGTTCCCATCACAGCCGCACCCAAACCAGTGAGCATTGCGTTGAAGGTGTTCCCGTTTTGATGTTGGTGTTTTGCAGATTCTGCATTGACCTTTGCCATCCGGGCATCTTCACCGTCGGACATGTTGATGAGGTCCAGGAAGCGAGTAAAAGCTTGCCCTTGTAGAGGTTTGGTCAGCCCATCTGCACCAAGGTCCAAGCCAGAACAGTGGTCAACACTCCAAGGTTCCGTGGGGTCTTGTATGACTTCCCTCAACTTGGCTGAACTTTGTCGAAGATGTCTTGTTCTCCAAACACCTGTATCCCCAGTGAGTTGTGAAATCCCAGATTTCGAATCTCCTGACAAGTGTCTTTTGACGGAACACCCCAACACCTGCAAGAGGGCTGCAGTTGACTCCCCACATTGATAGGCTTCATTATACGCAAGTAACTCGGCCTCAGCTGTACTTTGCGTCACGAACGGTTGTCGGGTAGATGCCCACATCAAGGGTTGCCCGCATGGACCATCATGATTCCCTGCACAGAGCGGTACCCTTCATGGGGTGGTCCGAAGCTTGCATCAACCATCACCTCCAAGGTTTTCAGCTTGTTCTCATCTTCACAGAAGTTGAACTTGATGGTTTTGTTGGTCGTTCGCCTCAGGTACTTCAAGGTCTGCATGGCAATGTGTTTCACATAGCCAGGCCGTTTGTGAAGAAGGCGACTCATCACTCCCACCGAGTAGGCGATGTCTGGNCCTCAGGTACTTCAAGGTCTGCATGGCAATGTGTTTCACATAGCCAGGCCGTTTGTGAAGAAGGCGACTCATCACTCCCACCGAGTAGGCGATGTCTGGTCTTGTTCTTGACGCCACCCACATCAATTCGCCGGTGTACTGTTGAGCCAACTTCAAAGCAGCAGCTGGAGGATTTTCTTCTGGGTCTCCATCTTCGATCTTTGGACAAGGAACCCATGCTTCTTCTTGGATACCATGCTTGTCCAACAGCTCCGTGCTGCCCCAGTTCAAAGCCCGTTGGCGTCTGCTTGATCTCATACCCGCAGAACGTCACCGTTTTGTCTGAGGTCACAAACTCCGGAGCAGCCAAAGTGAAGGTTTTTCCCAGCGCCTCAAGAGCTTCATGGATCGTGGTGTTATTGCCCACCAGTAGCAAGTCATCCACGTAGATGCCAAGCTACCCCACAGTCTCAGTAGATCCATTTTTCTCCATTTGGATTTCCCAAACATGTGGCTCTGGCGTCGGTACCACTCGATGGGTCAGGTTGTTGGAGCCCTTCCAGGTGATGGTCTTGACCTTGCCATCACGGTACACACTCCAGTCCCTCGGGGACTCAACCAGTCCATATAGCGCACCACGTACCCGCCAAAGGTCATCTCCACAGATTTCTCGTGCAATTGATGGCGGACTCACACAGGTCAGTTTGTTGACTTCTTCCCTGCATGGTGCCTGCAAAAAGGCAGTTTTCACGTCCACGGTAGCACAAGACCACCTTTTTTGAGAGGCTCTTGAGATGATGGATCTCACACTAATTGTGCAAAGACCACCAGCGGCTACTTCTGCATCTTCACTTTTGTAGGCCTGATTTCCACATGCCACCAATCTCGCCTTCCGCTTGAACGGAGGTTTGATTACAGCCACCAGTTTTCCTGGTATGATCTCCACCTCGTGCGTCTCTTGGAGCTTCTTGACCTCTTCTCGTGAGATAGGCTCAATGGCCCCATGATGCTAGAGCGATTGAAATTCTGCTCGTATAGGATCACGCCAAGCTTCCAAGTCTTGTCGCACTTCTTCCAAAGTGAGAGTTCTTGTTACCAGGGTTTCATGTTCTGGAACTTCTGGCTCAAGTTTTTGTAGACCTCGTAGAGCACCTTCCAGGCGACCAATTTCACCATCAATCTCTTCCAAGGTTTCGCCAAGCATGTCATGGTCAGCGATTTGAAGTTCTTCTCTTCTGAGTTTGTTCAACTCTTGATGTCTGAGAAGGCATAGTCCTTGGACTTGTTGAAGTTGTTTTTGAAGTTGTTTTTTATGTTCATCATCTGCCTTTTCATCCTTGTCTCCCCCCTTTCCTGGATTGGATGCCGCTGTCTTTTGATGTGTGAAAGTTGGACTTGTGGTAGCTGAGCTTGAACTTGAACGTGAAGTTGGCCATGCCACCGTATCCAGCCCACTCCCCCCTGTTGTAGTCCACAACAGCTTTGACAGCCCTGGTTCAAGTCTATCCACCTTTTGTTTGCCGGTCAAGCGACGGGGACGACTGCCATCTTTGAGTTGCAATGGACCAGGAGTTGGGACAATCTTTTGGTTGGGGTCCAACTCACGCACAGTGACTTCGGCTCCACCTTGAGGTTGATGAAGTTGCTCAACCAACTCTCCAGGGCAAAGTTCCATGGGAGGTTCCACTTCATCCTCCAAGTGATCCTCTGCTTCATCTTCCGGCATGAAAGATGGAGAGTAGTCTTCACCATCAGGTTGAGGAAGTTCAGGAAGTAGATCAGGCAGTTGGGGCGGATTAACCACCACTGTAGAGCGCATGAACTTGCCAGATGTCAAAGATNACCATCAGGTTGAGGAAGTTCAGGAAGTAGATCAGGCAGTTGGGGCGGATTAACCACCACTGTAGAGCGCATGAACTTGCCAGATGTCAAAGATTGGATATAGTACCCTTTACTGGTAGAACTCATTCCCATTGCAGGACCCAAGACCTTTATCTTCTCAAACGTCTGGCAATGTTGCTCCGAGTTCCATGGCCCTTGAGTGGTGTCTCTTCCATTGTCTCAACAGAAGACTCGCCTCAGTCCACGAGGCTGCCACCTGGGTTGTTGTCNGTCTCTTCCATTGTCTCAACAGAAGACTCGCCTCAGTCCACGAGGCTGCCACCTGGGTTGTTGTCAGGGCCGACAACGTCGATTGCCTTTCAGCAAGTCACCTTCAAGACCCGGAAGATGATCTGCGGCGTGTTCAGCTGTCTGTTGGCAACCATCTCAGTGGCCAAGGACTTAGGCAGTGCAGGGAGCAGCAGCGAGGTCACCCTTTGGTCCAGTCGGAGAAATCCTTGAGGCAAATCCGTCAAAGCCGGTGGTTGTATTCCCAACCTTTGCATTGGATCCCCTTCCAGCCATTGGTGGTAGCGTTCCATCGTGACCCGCATCAGCTCATCCTAGCCCTGCTACTCACATCAGCAATTTGAGGTCGAATGTGAGCTAGCCAGTCGCCTGCTTCAAGACCAGCGTTTTTGCTGCCGATCTCAGGGAGCTTGGGCAGTGTTATGTTGACTGCCTTCAAATCATCATCTTGATTTCCANAGCGTTTTTGCTGCCGATCTCAGGGAGCTTGGGCAGTGTTATGTTGACTGCCTTCAAATCATCATCTTGATTTCCACCAGGTTGTCGTCCACCCTGAGGTATTCCACCCATCCATGCATGACCAAGTCCTCCATAAGGAAGATTAGGAGGTCCACCACCTCCAGGATTCATCATGTTACCTTGCCCTTGTTGTTGTCCCGGCATGCCCATACCCCATGGATCACCTCCAGGTACTCCACCAGGATGACCTCCATGAAGTCCAGCACCACCAGGATCACAAGGTTGATGTCCTGTTGGCGGCATTGCATAGCTCGAAGATCCACCTTGAACATCGTTGACTCGTACCCAGTCTCTCAAGTTGACATCATTGCNGTTGATGTCCTGTTGGCGGCATTGCATAGCTCGAAGATCCACCTTGAACATCGTTGACTCGTACCCAGTCTCTCAAGTTGACATCATTGCAAGCCTGATGTAAGTGCCACTGGGTATGTTGCGGATTTGCAGCATGAACCGTTGGAGGTCCAACTGGTCGAAAAGGCTGAGCACCATAGGTTCCCAACGGATCTTGCCCTGGGACTCGTCGATTCAGCAAAGCTTCACGCAAGTCCTTGAGCTCCTGTTCAAGTCGTAGAACTCGTTCAGCTTCCGGATCTGGTACTTGTTGTACTCCTCCATGTCGACTGTTCCAAAACCCATGTAGTTCACCATCTGGTTGCATCGAACCCACTGGTACTGGTTGAGGTCCGAGCCATGTGTTCACTACCTCTTCATTCTGGGCCTCATAGTCCCCCCATGGTAGTGGTGGCACCGGAGGCATTGGAGGCGGCGTAGGATCCTTCTTCTTCTTCTCAATGGGTGGTGGCCCTTCTGGTAGTCGTGTTCCACCTGGAGTCACCTTAGTTGGTTCCTTAGTTGAAGGGGTTTGTCTTGAAGGCACCGACTCCCAACTTGAGGTATCCAACTCATCAGCAGGTTGTTGTCCTTGTTGTTGAGCTCGTTCCATCGCAAGGATCCTTCTCTGTAGGTCCTCGTTTTCCTGGATCAGCTGTTGCACCAACAAGGAACTCAAATCTTGTTCCAAAGTAGATCCTTGATCCTTTTCAGGGATCTTCTTTCTTTCTCCATGGCGTTCCCCAGGTAGTTGATCCTGTCCTGGTTGTTGATCATGCCCTCGAGGTCTGCTATGATCTTTGCGTTGCCGATCTTCTGAATGTCCCTGTTGTCCCCGTCCATCACGTTGACGACTTACTCCCCGTTGAAGGTGTTCAGGACCACTGCCATTAGCATGTTGCCCTCTCCCTCTATTATTGGGAACATCACCATGAGAACTTCGAAGAACATCTCCTAGAAGATCAAGAGAAGGATGCCTTTGTTCAGCACCATGCCCCCCTCTACCCGCTTGATCAAGCCGAAGAGCACCTTGAGACCTAAGTCCTTCACCAGGTTGATCTAAACCTCCTTGTCCTTTCCCTCGACGTCCATCATCACCGCCAAGAGGTCCAAGAAGATCTACATGAGGAATTCCAGCACATGCAGATTGATGAGCAAACTCACCATCACTTGCGAGGAGGTTGAAGATCTTGGCCCCCCCTTTCACCCTGAACACATCTGACTCCCCTAGTCCCGGAGTACTGGCCTGGTTCCAACTGCCAGGGGTTTGGAAGGCTATCGAAGACGGCATAGGTCCTTGACTTCTCACTCCTTCACCACTACCCATCGCACCTCGAAGCCCTTGCACCGGTTGTGTTGTTTCTTCACCTCCAGCATCCCATTCATCTGCAGGTACTGGAGGTAGGCTTTCAGGTGTTGCCAAGGTCCTCGGCAAAGTTGTAGGTCTAAACCCATCCACCATCGCATCCTCTTGTACTCGTCGAGACCAGAAAGGGTTCACGGCATCACCTTCGGTCATGTAGTGTTGCCCTCCTCGATGTCCAGGTTCACTGCGTCCTCTTTGATGCGCCATGTTTCAGCACAGTGAGGCACGGTTTGGGCTCATAACCTGCTTGCGGAGCAGCGTTTTTGAACCGCTAAAAGAAGCCTGCAGCACAGCAGGTCTGTTGTTTTTGAATACTACACTTGATCATAGCCATAAAGGCCTTTGTTGTGAAATGCTACATGCAGTTTGAAATTCCTGCCAGCTATTTCATTTGGATTAGATTTGCGGTGTCATACAACTTTGACCAACCAAGGACATGGCCAAATCAGCGTGGCAACGTTCCNTTCCTGCCAGCTATTTCATTTGGATTAGATTTGCGGTGTCATACAACTTTGACCAACCAAGGACATGGCCAAATCAGCGTGGCAACGTTCCTGAGGAGCGGCATGCGAACGGTTGGAGCCCGAAGATCATGCAGAGTATTGTGCATCACAGCAGGTTTATCGAGTGTGTGTCCTCCATCCTGCAGCATGCACATCCTATTGTCAAGTGCCTGGTCTCGTTTTGAATTTGGAAAATGTGTTTCATTCTTTAACATTGAATGATGAATTGCCGTTGAGTCTATGTTTTAAATTTTGCCTTTTTAAAACCACTAGACGACGGATGGCCCGAGAGCAAAGAGAAGTATAGTGAGATATGTAACTGTGAAGATCGTATAACATGAAACATAGAGAGAGGAATATATGAAGATGTCTCAAAGAAAGAAGATGTGAATGGATAAGGCGCAAATAAAAAGAGATTGATGAGTATGTGAAGATGTGAGGATGTGAAGGTGTGAAGATGTGTGATGTGAGGGATGAAGATGTGAGCATTTGAAGATGTGAGGATGTGATGAGGTAAAGATGTGAATATGTGAAGATGTGAAGATGTGATGATGTGAAGATGGGGAGATATGCAGAGAGAAAGAAGACGTCCCAGACACTTTTGCAAGCTTTTGCACAGAAACGCTTTTAGACACAGACCCTTTTACACACAAATGCTTCTACACACAG
>BGPT01002469.1:75352-95878 GCA_003297045.1 Symbiodinium sp. clade C Y103 | reverse complement strand
TTGGGACGAAATGCAAATACAATTTGGTGATAGCAGTACGAAACTTCTGACTGCTTTCATCCCCAAGTTTCACTTGGGACGAAGCCGAAAAGCCGAAAAAATCCAGTGATTAGGAGGGATCGACCAACAGAAAAGTGGGGTAACGACGAGGCGCACTTGGCTCCGGCAGTGCAGTGGCTGATGACAATGGTGACGCACATTCCAGTGGACGCCAGCGAAACAGTGCAGGAGTTGTGTGGGTGCGCCATGGGATGGGTCCCTGCAGGCATGCAGTGGTATCATTGAGCTATGGAGACATAATGGGATTGGTGTAATGTGTCTCTATATAATTATATATATATATACACATGGATATATTATATATCGGATATATACACGAGTCACTAGTCACAGTGATTGAGGTGTTAATTGGGTAAGTATGAATGCGGCCCTGCGCAACAATCACTTGCATGAGTGGCCGTGCCCCTCCTTGAAGGAAACATGCTCGTCAGTAACTAGCATATCCAGTATGATGGGATATATCAAAGTACACGCATAGTCAGGCAAGTCAGGCAGAGGCAGGCTTTGTTCGAAGATCCTGGAGAGCAAATGATACATGTATACACGTATACTTTTAAATCGCATACTATCACATCATATCACATATATAAATATCACATAATATCAGTATCACACAGTGTCACATAGAATCACATAGTATCACATCACCATGTTCACCTTCACCGCTTCACCCTTCACCAAAAACGGTAAGTCCCTCCGTGCGTCGAACACCGGAGGTACGCAGGCAAGCTGCTGCTTCCCTTCGTGGAGGAGTTTCTCAAGGTCGTCTCGGAGGCCCGGAAATGGACCTGGACAACACCTGCAAGGGTCTTTGTCAGGTTTTTGTAAGGAAAATGGAACAAACTAATGGATCTATCTATCCCAATCTATCTGAATATTGTATATATATATATACATACAAATTTACGTGTGTGTATATATGTGTAAAACTGTTGGTGCAGTACCTGCATTTTAAGTATACATGATGTATATATATATATATATACCTGCTTGAAATTTCCATGAACACCATCCAAAATTGGTCGTTTGTTCTTGACGGGAAACCATTGAACTTCACCGAGCCTTTGTAGTTGTAACCATCAACCATTAAAATGTCCGTCTTTCACCATCAAAACTGGTTGATTGATTTTGACCACCACAATTTGTGGACTTTGCAACATCAAGGCCCTGAACATTTTGAATGTGAAGCAGTTTCAGCCATCATCTTCAATCACTATATTTCATTGATCCATAGCAATCACCATGAACATGTTGGGTTTTCACCAATTTCAACAAACATCAACCACCCAAAACTGGTGGAGTGGCTGTAAACCACCAAAGTTGTTGGATTTTAAGCAATTTTCACCATCCAAAAAACTTGCTCAGAATGTGACTCCTGGTGGAAAATTTATCCATATGTGCCATCAGTTTGAACATGTTTTAAGCATCAATTCTGAAATTGTGTGGAAAATCTCCCAACATCTCCCAAGTTGACCCAATTTAGGCAACAATTCTAAATTTGGTGGATGTTAAGCATCAAAACCATTCAAAGACCTGCATATTTTGATGTTGAACCAACTTTCACCAATTTTCAACTGTCAAACAGTGCTTGGATGGCCTTTTCCTTAACAAACCAAGTGGTACTAAGTTTTCAAAATACATATAAATAAACATAATTATGCACAGCATATGGCCCTTTGGCAATTTGACCGTTTGCTGTGGAAGCCATGGCCCAAAATGGTTCGATGAGTTACCTGTTGGAAATGGTGATTGTCCATAATTAGTTATGTTAGTTATAAGTTCAGACAAACCCATATATCAACTGTTGTTGATTATATCCAACTACAGTAAATATCCTTGTTTTACTGACATGTATGTAGGTATACATATATATATATATATAGAAATTACTGATGTTCCAGTGATGTTTTATTGATATGCCCTTTGCATTCCATGTTTAAACAAGTTAATCCACATTAATCACCATTCGGGCACCATTGTATCCTCATTAATCCCCAGTATAGTATCATTTCTGAGGGTTAAATCCGCATTTAGTTCAACGTCATTAAACACCTCAATGTAAACAATTATATTCATTTATCACTACTAATCATTCAACATTAAACTATTAATGTTCCAATATGTCCCCACTATATCTTCACTACCCCACTGTACCGAAGGATGCCTGAACATACCATTCAATCACCATTCTACCACCATTTTTGCTTGCTTAGGTCCCTGTAATGTTAAGTCCACATAGTGTTCCTATAATTGTCCCGTTAAAGAAGTTGGTTGAAAAAGAACAAAGTTTTCTCCTCAGGTGGCGCCAAAGGCGCCGAGCGAGGTGGATGCAGCGCTACATGGCGCCTTGCTGGGTATCACGTGCCCCGCCACGAGAAACGCTGGACGTGGTGTGTTGTTTGTTTTTTTTTTAATTGGCAAGTCATTGGCAATTCCTATGTTTCTCTGTGTTTCTTACTAGTGTGTTTAATGATTCTTAGTGATTATGAATGATGCTGGCTGAGTGTTCGAGAAGATTTATGGATTTTTCATGCTGTTGATTGGTTGTTCAATGCTGACTTATTGGATTTAATTGGTGTATTTGCTTGATTTGATTTTGACCTGGTGGTTCCTTCATGGGAGAGTCCTGGATTGAACCAAGCGCTTCGGAGCTCCGTATCCATTTGTTCCCCCATGGGCCATGAAGAACTAAAAAGCAAAGAATGGAGTTTTCCAACAATAGCTAGTATTGACTAGTATTGAAACCCATAATTTGGGGTACCGGGCGACGGGCGACCCGTATTTTCTAGGAAACTTCCATAGAATATCTGCACATATATGATCATATATGCACCACTCATCTGACGCGTGAGGCGCAATTTGCCGGCGGATCAAGCGGTCATGGGCTTCGCGCGAGTCTGCGAAGGCGGCGGGTGAGTGGATGCAGCCCGGGCGTCACCGGGCCGGGGTGCATTGAAATTCCACAGGAGTTTCAGCATCCAAATTGGGACTGACAGTTATGGCCCGAAATACCAGCTAGTCACCCCATTTATGGAATGAGAACCCCATTTAGAACTATATTCATAGTTCAAACAGCCAAAATGGTGATCAAACAATCAAAGGTAGGGATTTAATCAATATGAAAGATGGATCAGGGTTTGTCCGAAAACCAGGGGTCCCCTTATACAGAGATGATGATAATCATCATGTTTGGTCAACATATGGGTTTCTATGAAAATTCAAGCCAGAACAAAAAAAAACGCAGTTTCAAGTGAATAAGTGAGAACATTATATGCTGATAAACCAATGTGATTTAGGGTTCTCCATTTTGAGACGTACCCACTGGTTTCTTACTTTCTGATTAGCCCTATTGACACGCATACTGTTGGGTTGAAGCCACCAAGCAGTGATTGGGAAATATTCCCATGATATCCCAAGCGTCACCATCATAGTTGTTGTTCCCATGATTGGGAAGTATTCCCATGATATTCCCATGATATTGTTGTTATATAATTAGATTATTCCCATGGATATTCCCATGATATATTCTCATTATGTTTATATTCCCATTGTATCACCATTATACCACCATATCTTGGTTGCTTAAATTCCCATGAGTTGCCTTGTTAAGGGGTTGTGGTCATGAAGGACCACCATGGCAAGATGGGTGACCTCGTCCGCCTCGTCCCTTGGAGGTTCTGCAAGCAGCTTGAAGAGTGGCATCGACGTCTCCACCGAAGCAGGCCGGGGTTCAACGGAGGCCCCCTGGGGCACCCACTCAAAGCGGGCTGGAGATTTGCCCCGAAATGAGGACTAAAGCAACAAAAATGGTGGTATCATGTGGATATAATTGCCTCTGCCTCTGGCAGTCTCACTTTACGAGATGGCAATGGAGAGAGAGATGTGGATATAATTCGGGTATTAGGATGTATTAGGGACATAGGGTTTGTTGGAATACCTGGATTGGTATTTCAATGCAACTTAATATGTTGCCATCACTATGATAATAATGTTTACTAGCCACCTAAATAGGTTAGGTACCTACGATTGAACGTGAGCATTTTGATAGACATGTTGCCAGAGGGTATGCTTTGATGTCCTTTTGATGTCCTTTGGGTTACAATTGGTAATCGAACAGGTTGAACGGGAAGGGGAAGTTGCTGTAAATGATGGATTTGCCAGTGCTAGGTCAGATTACCTGCCGGCAGGTACGTGGTTAGCGGTTAGCAAGTGGGGAATATTCAGGTAATCAAACATGGCAATGGAAAACCCACCACGTGTAGATAATTTTCCCATGAAAACCTCAGTTTACACGGTATTTGCCAGCTTGACACGTTTGATTACCGAATGGTACTCCAGCAAACCAGGCTGGAACGGTGGGAAGGGTTCACCAGTTGCAGGCTGCCAAAGACCAACTCTAGAAACATGATGAAACATGTACTGGCAGGAACTACTAGTAAATTACCGGACTTGCCGGACACTGTTACTATCTAGCATACAACTGCAATTTGTGGTATAGTCATGCAAGTCGAGAATAGCTGCGTAGCTTTCATAACACGCTTCTCAGGTTAAATCGAACATGAAAGCTCACTCATTCCGGAGAATAGGCATTTTTCGTTTCGCATTGGATTTTGTGCAAGCCACCGCCAGGTCGACAGATGCTGCACCGAATCCTCTGCAGGATCTTGCGCTGCGACTCTGTATTGTGGCATCAAAGAATTGGGAGCAAAGAAAGGGACGGGAGTTGAGGTGTGTAATTATGTTCCTGATTATTCAGTCATAATTATGTACCATAGTCCCAGTGGGAGCAGGTGGATTTGGCAGTGGGATTATGTTCCATTGGATTTGGCACTCGAATAGCTTGTCAAAGATGAGGATTCAAAGTTTCACCAACTGCTTCTCATAGCTTGTGCATCCTTACTGGAGTGGAAAAGGTCGGGGTTATGCACTCACAGGGTGTGGCCGCCGCATTTTGTTTGTAGATTCTAGACGTAGATATGTGTATAAAGGACATGGGGGAGAGATACAAGACTCTAAGAGTATAGGCAAAAGATAAAGAGATGAACCATTGAATATGAACCATTGAATAGATATATCGAATTATATTGATATCGAAATCAAAGTTAACTACATACATACACAGACATACCCCCGTACCCTTTTTTTAAATGATTGTAAAGATATAATTACATAGGTATAGTATGTATGATCCATATGCTGAATACACATCGTGTATATACATACATTATATATATATATATTTATTATTTTATATATATATATATATATTATTATATTATATATATATATAAATATATATATATATATATGTATACCTATGTTGTGACAAGAAGCTCTCGTTTCCTCCCAAGGTCATGGAGCAAGCGGGCAGCAGCCAGCAGGGTCTGGGTCCCACCCCAGAGGCGCGCCTGGCGTCGGAGTGCCTCGCACGATGCTTGGATGATGCGTGGCACTGGGGCGGTGGCCAGGACAGAAATAGGTGATGTAAGGAGGATGTATACATAGAATATCATCTAATACATATAGTTAGTTCTACAATGTACACTGTATACATGTACTGTAGACATATGTATACATAGAATTCATGGAATAAGGGGAATAATATTGGTGTGCAGTGTTCACTATCGAAAACGGGATTTTCATCTACGAAAATGATGGTATGTGATGGCGTAATGATGTACAATGGGAATACGATCAGTTGTGAGTCGGCCTATAAGCCCATGTAACTCATGTAGCTATCTCTATATATCTACCATAAACCTTATGTAAGTTACTTGTAGGGCATTAAGCGCCAACTGTCACGTTTGACCAGGAAACATGGAAAGAACATGAAATCGCCCTAACAATTGGGGGTTCAGAATCAAAATTGGTTCCTTGAGCATCAAAATTGGTTAGCCATGAGCAATTGGGAATTCAGCATCAACAATACTTCTTACGCAGGAAAATATTGGGGATAAACGTGTATTACTCATCAACAATTGCGGATTGGCGATCAAAAACTAGGGATAGCCTTCCAACAAATTAACAAACATATTTTAAATCCACCATTTATAGATCATTTCCTTGAATCTGTACATGTATATGTATATATTACACTTGTGTGTTTGTGTTCAATATCTGCTCAATTTGCTTCAGGGTATGTGGATGCATGGGGATACAGTGCGGTCCTCGCTCAGCTCGCCATGGTCTTTCCCTGGGACATCCTCCAAGTACTTCCCTGGCGAACCCAAGTGATGCCTATTTTTGATGGTTCACCCCACACAGCTTAAGACCTCCATGGCATGATGATCCATGATGATCCCAACATATCCCAAAATGTTGCTGGTGAAACTACCTGGGCGTCGCGGCCTAGGATTCTTGCTCTCTTGCTGGACTCTTGGCATCAGTGGTGCCCATGACTTGCGGTTTCTGAGGGTATCCGGTATCCCTCCTCTATATATCGCCTTTCTGGCTATGGCTATATCCCCATGTTTGTTGGACAAATCCCCTTCAAATAGTCTTTCTGTTGGAAATCAAATGGAACCATATGGAACCATCAATTGTTTCCCCAAAGCAAGAGTGCAAGACGGTGCTGGATTACATCGTTGTTTTTAACTGTGAACTCGACTTTAGTCGATTCGGATCAATTTGGATAATAATTTGTAAACTGACATTTTTTTTGGGTACAATCCACTTCCTGCTGCTCAAGTCATTTTTCTGGAGTTCCACATCTCTTGGTCAAGCCCCAAGTGTTGATATTGTTTTTGATAGATCCACATGCATTTGGTCAACACCCATTACAGTATGTCTGACAAGCGTATAGCTCAGAGGCTCAGAGCACCCTTTGTTTATGTTGACTATATCCTATTCTGCCACCATGTTTTTGTCGGTTTTTATGCCCATTTTCCATGGTACCCTCTGGTAAACTAACATAACTATAGAAAATCGCCATTTTTGATGGGAAAATCCACTATAAATGGCCATTTTCAATAGCTATGTTAGTTCACCAGAGGGTAAACCCCCGCATTTTGGCAGGACGGCCCTGGCACTGCCGTGTCAACAGCTGTTGTTGGCTGCTCCAGTGGCAAAAGATGCCACCAAGGGCCGGCCCATCTTCGAGTACTCCGACGTTCCTTGGAGACCGGATCGGGGGCTGCAGGGCACATGGCGATTTTGTTCTGATTTAATGGGATTTGTATGGATTTGTTGGGAAATCATTGTGATTTAATATGATTTTATGTTACAGTAATTTATGTTCTGGGTAATATCGTCATCTCATCCAATCCGATTAAAAACCACCATGCCTCCGCCGATGCAGATGTTTTTTTGTTGTTTTAAGATGCCATCAAATCCATTTGAAATTTGAAATCTACTGAAATCATTCTGAAATCCAAATAATGTGCTATTAAAATCGCAGTAAACTCACATTCAACACCACAAATCCAGTACAATCCAACAACATCTCACTAGATTTCCATGCAAGATGCGATCAAAATCACATTAAGAACACCATCAAAACACCACAAACATGGCAGTAAAATAACATAAACAAAAGCATACAAACTCCATAATCAACATCCCAGCCAAAATAGCCTAACATCACAATAAAAAGACCATAGAAACAGCATATAATCAGCACAAACACACCATGTAAACAGCATATCAACAGTAGATAAACACCATAGAGATCCCTTCCCAGGGCCGGCCCTGGGCCGGCCCAACGTCAGGTGGCCCTGCAGGTGAACGTCCTGGCGTTGCTGCGGCGCGCGGGGCGCGCAGCCTGTGAGGCGGAGTCCATGGAGCTCAGTACAGCGCTGCAGCAGCTGCTGGTGACGTGCTGTCAGGCGCCACGGGGCCCAGTAGTTGGATGATGTTGGATGGTTTGCAATGGAAGATCCGGATTGAAAATGGATGATTTAGGGGGTAACCCAATTTTAGGAAACGTCAGTATATATATACATATGTGATGATATGTAGCCATGAGATCCCCTTCCAACATAGTGAATCGTGTTTACCGTATGTACTAATATATGAGTTAATATATATATATATATATGTATACATGGTTTTTAGGATTTCGATGTTAACATATGTGTGTGGAGGACTTTACAATATAGTGGGCATTTTTTGGTATACATATATATATATATATATGATATGAATTTGGATGTAATTGAGAATTAATGCGATGCAATGGGATTGGCGTTTAAATGGGTTGTAACTTCTGGTCGAGGGGGGATGTTGTGGAGAATATGTTTAGGAGTTTTTAATACCAACAACAATCTGATATTTGGTAGGACATTTTATATCAACAGCAGTCTGATGTTTTGGGATTTGTTGAAGAGCCAACACAAAAATAGTGATTTACTGTAATGGTGGTTAGTGGGGTTCTATGAGACCTATTTGTCTGCCTAATTGGATTTGATGGTGTTTTGGTGTTTCATGGTGTTTCAATGGGAGCCAAATTGAGCCAAAATGTCTTTTGACGAAATTTCTTAGGGGTATGTGATTTCAGGCAAGAAGGTATCAGGATTTGTTGGTGTTTCAAAAGGTGTCTTAGTGCACTTCGTGGATTTTTTTTGCACATGGTGTTTGATGATGGTTGAATGAGATTATGTAATTTCCAGTAATGTGCTTTAACGCTGCTATACTGGAATTTTATGGAGAAATTTATTGCTTATAATGGAATAGCGTTTGTATCTTGGTTAGATGTTTTCTTGGTTGACTAAAGCAACCATATATTAGATGATGTTTCGATGTTGTCTTATTGGATTTTTGTTCATGATGTCAATAGGATTTTATCTTAAGTTAAAGGACATATGTTCTTATTCACAACATGCTGGAATGCGTTGGGCTCCTTCCCGTCCTAGATTCCCAATGGTTACATGTTACAAAGATCACCGGGCAAATCTTGAGATAATATGTTAACTTATATTTTACATATATGTACACATACATAATATATATATATAGATGCATATACACATATATATATATATATTAAAAATGATTTCAAGCCGTCCGAATCCATCAATATTAGCTCATAAATTAGATATATACAATTATATACACAGTATATATCTATATACATGTATATTTTGAATGATATATTATATGATGTATATGTTGTATGTCATGTATTTGCCACCGGGTCGAAAACCGCACGTGTAGGCGTGCATATTTTTGTACTTTTGATTTTGCAGCGTTTTTTCCTGATGTACACCTTATTATCGTTGGGTNCGCTCTTGATGCTACGTTGATAACGTTCTTCATGTAACTGGCAACACGCTCTTGATGCTACGTTGATAACGTTCTTCATGTAACTTGCATGGTATGTTACGTCATGGTATGTTCTTGTGCACTTCCACACATGCGGGATGTTACGTCATGGTATGTTCTTGTGCACTTCCACACATGCGGGATGTTACGTCATGGTATGTTCTTGTGCACTTCCACACATGCGGGTTGTTACGTCATGGTATGTTCTTTTGCACTTCCACACATGCGGGATGTTACGTCAGTGGTTCCTTCAAGTTCATCTCGCGCAGTGCAGATGGAAAGAAGTCGGTCCTTCTGACCGATGGAGCACCGTGTTATCCTCGAATGTCAGTGCAGTGTTCCATGCATCATTTTTCAGTCAACCACAGCGCAGGTGAATTTGAAAAAACAGTTCGTTTTCGCAGACGTGCCCTCTCGGTACACNATGTCAGTGCAGTGTTCCATGCATCATTTTTCAGTCAACCACAGCGCAGGTGAATTTGAAAAAACAGTTCGTTTTCGCAGACGTGCCCTCTCGGTACACGCAGGAACCATTGATAGTGTTTGGGTTCATTTAAAAAAGAACATACCATCCAGTTTGAGTTCCAAGTCACCGCAAATCGAACATCGCATTCGTGCTTGGCNGATAGTGTTTGGGTTCATTTAAAAAAGAACATACCATCCAGTTTGAGTTCCAAGTCACCGCAAATCGAACATCGCATTCGTGCTTGGCAATGGAGATTTACTCACTTCAATGTCTTAAACTTGTTTGTGGCCGCTGGGAGCGAGTTGAAGAGATTGCCGGAATGATTAACGAAAAAAATCGCGCACCTTTTCAATACAAGATCCTCAGAAAAAGTTCCATGTTGTTAAAAAATCCACCATTCTGATTTCCATGAAAGCATTCAAAAGAACCATTTTGCCTGAGAAAACACATGCAATCAAGCTTCAANTAGGGATGCGACAGACAGAGAGGAGAAGCGCAGGCCAAGAGAGAAAAGGCATTGCGCGCACCTTTTCATGTGCTGAAACTGAGGTAAAATGGCATTTTTTAAAAAAATGTATCGTTTTTGGGATCCCCGAAATGTCAAAAAATGCTATTTGACCTGAGAAAACACAAACGAAATGCCAGAACCACTGTAAACGCATGGATTTTGTACTTACCAAACCTTACAAATCACTGTAAATACCACGTTTTACAAAGTTCGTGAAATCATAAAATCGCGACGACTCCACGTTCAGTTCCCGACCCGGCGGGATGTATTTGATGTCTGTGACGTATGTGATGTGTGTGATGTATATGATGTATATGATGCATATGTAAATGTATAATATGTATATGCAAATGTATGCAAACCTGTTTTTTTTGGCATATGTATGATGTATATGCATATGTATATGTGTCAACAAATCATGACAACCTGACAGCGATGTCACTTGAAGATGGTTAGTGGAGAATAATCCCCCAACAGGGCTGATTTTTTCACGTTGTTAAATTGTTGCTATGTGTGGAGATCATCAATCTTTACTTCTTACTTAGAAATATATATATATATATATAGATATATATGTGTGTGTTTAAATATGCAGACATTATTTGTATACATATACATGTACAAATTTATATACTTATCATTGGCTGATGTCATTTGAGACGGTCCTCAGATTTCCCCCCAGTTCCTTCGTCGCGTGTATGTAACGCATGCGTGGAACACCGCGCAGCAGGAGGGGCAACTGGCGGTTCTGGGTGCCATGGCGCAGCTGGCCGGCCATCCACAGCTGGCGCAAAATTGCGTGCTGCCACAGTTGGAGCCTTGGAGACTAAGAGGGGACTTCATTCACTTCTTGATGGGGAAAAAAATTGGAAAAAAACACATCAAAAATGAGGAGTTAACCATCAAAAAGGATGATCTAGAACTAACAAAGATGATGAATTTAGCATCAACAATGCTTCGAAGGGCCATGGGATTGATGATTCCTGGTTAGTAACTGGGCTATAAATTACCACTCTATCCCAATTAATTATATACATCATGATACATTCATCCATCAAAGAAACATGGGAAATATCACTCCTAAAATATGACAAGTAACTGGTTAATTGCCTTTACGAACATTACCTATTGTGGTCATTGGTGGAGAATGTGATGACCAAGTACTTCAAACCACTACTTATCAACGATTACTTGGACAACTGTGTACTTAGTTGATATGTTTTTTAAGCATTAACAAGACAACTGTGTACAACACATTAATCAAACGCAGCAAACAAATAACTAAGGAACATGTCATAAGCCACTTAGATCATGGAATATCCTCACAAATATATTTATATACATATAATATATTATGTACATGTATGCGTATATCTTCACATCTTTTTGTATATGGGCATTAAGCAGGCCACTTTGTAGCAAGTGGACGCACTCAAAAGTACCCTCCTGCAGCCAAACTTGGCAAACATTTCCCCAGAACCTATGGGGCCACCTTGCTGTCCCCAACTTGTTGATAGTTAAACCACCATTTTGGTTGTTCGACGCCCAACTTTTGATGGTGACTCTCCAATCTTGGATGGTTAAACCTCCCGTAACTTCAATCTGATATGGAAATCCATGGGTTTCACATGGTGAATTGATTTACAGATGGCGGAGGTTTCATAACTGTGGTGATCTACTAGAGGGTAATCCAACTTGGTCTGCTAAAACATCTCGAATCGATATCCATTTATAAATTGCTTTCCTGGTAGAACCGTCAGTACGCCTTCAACTGTCATGTTTGATCACCAGATGCCAGGGTAAAACGTGGTGTTGAATTTAATGAATAATTGAATAAATCCAATGATATAGCTCAGTGAATGGTAACTCATTGTACTGCGCCATTTTTACATGTTGAAACAAAACACTTTGCAAATGGCTTTGTCAGACTAACCGGCAAGAATGAATAAGAACGGAAAAAAAAACGGATCCTAGGCTTGCGGCTCAACACCATTTGGAATAGATTGAACTGGAAACGGTGTATGTGTGTGTATATATCTAGGTGCGTATACATATCTATATCTTCATTTATGTGTTTGCCGGTCAGTTTGCCAGCACTAAGGTTGCATTGTGGTTGGCTAAAACTGGCTGGTGGTTTAATGTTCCAAGCATATCCAAACATTACATTTGGATGCGCACTGGAGCATTGGGGACTCTGGGTTGGATGCACCCAGGGGTGCCCAAAACGCCGGGTTTGCTTCCATTAATACAATTGAAAACCCCAGGAATCCCCTGGAAAAAAAGATTTTATTGGAATCAGGAGCTATCAAATGTCTTGTTGAGTGGGTTCAAAACATCACCTCAACCATGATTTTTGGCAGGGATTCCCTCAATGTTTTGCGTGATGTTCAGCTTCAAATTGTCACCACCCGTCTGAATGAAACAAAAAGCCGAGGGTACGCCCCCATCATTCCATGACCACTAAGGATTTGATCAGCAACACCTCTTTGTTGCTCAGCTGTCAGACATGGTCCGCCTTTCCAATGGGGGGAAAACGTGGTTGGTGGTGCTGTTGATCAATTTTGCTGGAATTGCCCCTCAAAAGTAAAAATCTACTGTAGTCATCCTGGAGCAGATGAAACATGCAATTTTGAACAAATCATCAGACATATGATAATATGATTGAAACATCCATATGCTGTATTATTTATACTGCTGGTAGTTGGTTACACTTCGCTATGGTTGCAAATGTCAAGGTGTCACCTGCTTTGGAATGTCAAAGTTTCGGGTGCCAAAATTCCTATCTCCGTGTTGTGAGTGACAAAACTGATTCAAAGGGATTGATTTATATACCGTTGTGATGGACATTTTCCTCCGCGCTCCTGTGTCTTTTTTGATGGCCTGCTGGTAAAAAGTGCTGGGGGTCCTTTGCCCAAAGGCAAGCCCAACTACACATCATTCTGGCCGTACGTTTTTCAGCTATATGAGTAGAAGGTGGTGCCCCGTAGTTTCAGCTTGTTTATTAACCCAATTGAACCCATCTAATTGCCGTGACTTTCACCATACACCCAATTGTTCATTCCGTGAAATACACCAACTTCGCTAACGAACTGGGGCACCACCATGGGTTTGGGTGCGAACCCATCATTTCCGCAAATAGACGTAGGTGACTGCCGGGGTAACATCCCAAGCAAGACCCACCAATGTGGGGTTGTCTCAACTTATTTAGAGCTTTAGAACCCAAACAGATCCAAACAGTCAGGGTTTACAATAATGTTCCTGTTCTCCAGCAAGAGGCCATAAAGATTGTCCCTCATACCTCTTTTGACTATAGATGATCTATTTTAGACAGAATCAGCAGCGCTGAGGATGTCCGTGCAGAAGGGACGCCCTGCAGAGGACCTTTTTGGGGCTGCTGTTTTGGATCCATGGAGGTATCTCCAGTCTATGATACTTAGACCTTAGTAAGCGGTGTCGTATGTAAGGCTTTCACCGACCAGTAGCATCCAGCAAAGGTGGTGACGACTGTACCAACCAAAGTCCGGCCATGGCCATGGCTCAAAATAACGGCACCAAAGGAGCTACCGAATACTAGGTCCATCTAGTTTAAAACGGATCATTATAAGCCAATCAACATGTGATGATATGATATGTTCCATTTTTACTCATCCATGTTCCACCAAAAACGTATATATATATATATATGTATACATATAATGTATATATATATATATTTGATTGTCAATGTGAAACCGTGTTTTTCCCGCCTGTTGTTCAACAAATTCATATCAATTAACCTAATGTTTATCACTTAATCTTTCTCAGAGTACAACACATGAAGGTTCCCTTGCCTTGCCTGAGGAGCTGATTCCCTTCTTGGATTTGTGCTCCGCCCTGGCGGGATCCGTGGGTCCCATGGCGGCAGCTGGCGACCAGGAAGTAGAATGATACGTCCCGTAGTTTAAATATACCTAATAATATTATGGATTTAAACTCAGAGTTTCTTGAATTATTGTTCGGCGATTTTATCAACAGAATATGACAATTTGGTGGTAAATTCTAGTGAACCCCATGCATGAAACCACTTTAGTAGTCAAGCATAAAAGGTTGTCATTGTGCATCATCCCACTACCAGGGGCCCAATGCCATAAACCCCAATTGGGGATGGTTTGTGGCATTTGGTTTGCTTTATCGTGTTTGCATTGTGTGAAACGATGATCCCAATCGATGGGTCAAGAATGGTTTGGGGATTCGGCCACATTTGTTGAGAACGCGGAATTTAGCCATGTAATCTTGCAAATCACTCAAAACAAACAATCAACTACCATGTTGATAAGTGCTAAGAAATGAGTCTTAAGCATATTTTGTCAGAACTGAATGGGTTTCAGCTCTATGCTTGGATTTGTTGCCTTGTTTTGATGATTAGGTGCTTGTGATATAGTCTCTCTCTCTCTCTATGTATATATATATATATATATTATACAATTATATACAGGCCGCACACATTGTCATTTGTTCGCAAGGCAAATCTCAATGTGCGCTGATTAAATCGAAGAAATTACTAGGTAGATTAGCAGTTGTGCAGGAAGAACCCCAATTCAATGCCCATTGTACGTGGTAAAATCCAAGTTTTCTCTGGTTAAGTTTGCATTTTTCACTGGTTCAATCTTGTGTGATTCCATCCCGATTGCCTCCCGGCATTGTGTGTTTTTCACTTGTGATGTTGTGTAAATGGCAGGATGATACTGGTTCAGTCATGTTCAATCTGCATGTTTTTTACGTACAGTATTTGGTGGTTTCTAACAATGGGGGATCCCCAAAACCATGGGTTTCAATACCAAGTTACCCTCTGGTAAACAGCCACACAACTATGTAAAATCACCATGTTCAATGGGAAAATCAACTATTTCTATGGCCATGTTCAATAGCAAACTGTTAAATTACCAGAGGCTATCCCATCATCTTCCCATAATTATCTTCCCGATTTCCCATAGATATCCCATAAATTTCCCATACAAATCCCATAAACTGCCATGTTTTGCTGCTCCCCATCACTGGGGCACCTCCACTCGGCCGGCAGGTGACTCACTGTTCACCTCCCGGCAGCTGGCGCCGTTGTCACAGCTCTGTGTTGCAGCCCTGGGGTCCACTGAGTGGGGAAGCCCGGGGACGGGGATCCTCCAAGCAGCCCTGGTAGTTCCTGAGGATTCCACATGTATGATATGTATATATCTAATTCTATATACGTGATACATTTGTATATATAGATATAGACTAAGAGATATGCTTATCATTGTCAGGTTTTTTGATGTTCTTATCAGTGTGCATAGTTTTTTGTGGTACGAATACCTCCTGAGTTGGCTTAACAAAAAATGTCAAGGCAACAATGTGTATTTCAGGGTATTCTCTTGTAATGTCAACCCCAAAGTCATAAACCCTGGTTGATTAGTGAGGTTTCCCCACAATTAATTAGTGATCATGTGCTACCAACATGATACCCCGCCCTGATTTTATCAAACAGCCCAGATCTCCTTGTCCCAACCAGTGATTCAGGAGTAACCGCGAAAATCCACTGACAAATAATTCTGGGAGCAGATTCCGCAGTTGAAGGATTGTCTCATAGATAGCCCTGATCTCATTTTGTGGAGTTATCCGACTAAATCTGACTATGATTGCTAGTCGGTTTCTCAGCGATATAATCCAAGCCAAGTAGAGATAGGTGATAGTAAATCAGCTGACATATCTATGTACATATATATATATATATGTATAATATATATGTATATACACAATGCCTATTCACATGTTTTTTGTATGGATTAATTCATTGTACCCGAGATATAACGGGTTACAAACCTCCAGGCTTCATCAATTTTCATGTTCATTAACGAAATCCACCAATACAATCCAGCGGATATGATTTTTGGGGATTAAGGATGTTTCCAAAATTCATTCAATTGGGGTCTGCGGTATATCTAATATAGTCTAATATATTGAACTTGCATAGTCCAAGTACATCTGAGTACTTTATATGGAATGACAAATGTATATATATATATATACATACAATATATTAATTGTATATCAATACATCAATATGTATATGTATATAGCTGTTAGAAAACACATATACCACTTGTATTAGATATGTCATACACCCATCCAAAATCCAAGGATCATTGGTTTTTATGAACCACCTATTTTTCAATAGCCTTCGATTGGATGGGTGGATATATCGTTCATGAACCACCTTTACCCTCTGGTAATCAAACATGGCAATGGAAAATCCTCCATATATAGATGATTTTCCTCCTAAAACCTGGTGGATTTCCAATTGCCATGTTTGATTGCCCTCTGGTAAACAGCCACATAACTATGGAAAATCACCATTTTTGATGGGATTTTATCCACTATGTCTATGGTCATTTTCAATGGCCAACTGTTAGTTTACCAGAGGGTAACCATCCTGAGGCACGAGGTGCTGAAGCCAGCGCTGCTCTTCCTACAGCGTCTGCTGACCTCGCGCACAGCGCAGCTGTCGTCGACGGATGTCGCAGCATTGGCGCAGCAGCTGGTGGGACGATTTCATCAGTGGCCCAGGAGGGGGCCTTTTGGGATGCCTGGAGGTAGCTACAGTACTATAGATTTATTGCTAATATTGTTACCATCATTATTTGTGATACATATAATATATAATTAGATATAAATCAGATTATAGTTGAGGGACCACTTGGGATATTTTACCAACAACTAGGCACAGAACTCTTTTCATTCAAGGTACCAGGTGCGCTTGGCATCAAAGGTTGGCACAGCACTTAGGAGCATGAGCGGCCAAATCTTCAAGGTCTTCTCCGCTATGGCTGAGAGCAACTCGGACATTTCTCGCTTCCCTGCTGGTTGGCTTGTGAGTTGGGGAGTAGTTTGCTCGGGTTAATGTTGCCAAACAGGTACAGGAAATCATGGGTGTCCCTTGGAAATGATCCATGGTGGATTTTCCATAGCTATGTTTGTCTACAGCGTATAGTTTGGACGGATTGCAGGCATATATTCATTTTTAGGAGTAATTACTTGCTTCACTGTTCGGATTCAACGGGTCTATCATGTTTCCCACCACAATTATATAAACCGTTTTAGCTTTGCATTATCAAACAAACCATCCAGAAATGGTATGACCCATTCTGATGAGTTAGGTTGTTCTTGTGCATGCGAGGCTGGGTCTAATAGAGACTAAGCCGGGAATGTGGCGTCGCAGAATTGTCCACATTGGAGGGCGCAGACGAAATTCTGATGGTGATTCGTGAAAATTCCAGGTGTGGCTCCTCAACACTGCAATGTGTGTTTCTCTGGAGCTAAATTTTCTCATTTGGTTCTGGGACCTCATGAGGGGAACGTACCCTTTGGTGTCCTAAGCATTTGGCAGCGCAGGCAAGTCCCATCCTCCCATCATTTGCGCCTGAAATTGAAAATCAATTGTTTTTTTCCATGGTTTCGCTTCATTCAAGCATGGGACAACATTTCTATGTTTCTGAAATTCAGGAAGAAAACAGATATTAGCAAATTTAGCATTAAACCCCCAATGGGCCGTACCAACCATAACAACAACCTGTCAGACAAAATTGCTTGGGTTCCATGTTGAATTTAGATGAATTTAGGGTACGCTCCCGTAAGCTAACATAGATGTGGAACCCCCACCATTTGTAGATCATGTTCGGAATGGATTTCCTTGTGGGTTTGTCTTCCACATCTAAGGTAGTTTACCCTACAGGGTGATATTCCCCAATTGTAACCCCCATAAACCCGCCAGCGAGTTCTTGGAACAACGAACTTCGCCAGCGAACTGGGACAACAGGGTGATTTTCTCGCCGAGGACACGAACAAATCTACCTTTCCACGGTGGCAGCTGCGGGTTCCACAGCTTCCACAGCACCCTGCATGGCTTCATTGTCAGCTGCCGATCGGTAACTTGACTAAGCGATCGGTCCAGGATTGGGTCCTGAATTACTCCATCCGTTTGGGGGGCATAAGACGGCCAACATATGGGAATATAATGGGGATTTCATCATTTTTTTGGATTTATTGTAGTATATGAATTAACCATTAACCATCAAAAATTGGTATTGAACACTCAACAAGGTTTAATCATGAAACGTGGTGGTATAATCGCATATGATGCGCATAAAGTCAGCATATCATCGGGATCATCTGACAAGAACATCCCCTGTTCAAATTAAATCCCCCCAACCCGGGACCCCAATTCATGAATAGATCCAATACTTGGGGATTGATCGTTTGCACCCATATTGTTGAGTATGTATGTATGATTATATATTATATATATATAAACAATATTAATCCCATTGTATATGTATGATACAATCTGTGTATATATATACTTATTTATGTACATATGTATATCGCACTATATGCTAAGTTGATATCCAACAAATTCAAACTTTTGCTCGCTGAATGGTATGTGTTCATGGGTTAAATCCACATGTTTAATGGCTCAATCCCTTTTTTTGGTGGCTTAATCCCCATTTTGGCTGGTTAGATCCCTATCGTTGTCAGCTAAATCCCGTTTTTATTTCTTAGATCCACATGTTTGATGGTTCACTCATTAATCTTTTTCAGCTTCAACCTCTATGAAACTTAGTGTTTTTCAGGTTCATTGTTTTTTAACTTCCATAAAATCTCCATAAAATCTCCACGTTTTCCCCCATGTCTTTATTGGCCAAACGCCCGATGTCCCATCCCGGGCCCAGGCACTTGGCGCAGCAGGCCATGGCCCGCCTGCGCGGTCCGCGTCTGCGCGCCTTGCTGCAGGACTTGGGCGCCATTGCCCGGGGCGAGCACACGGTGGAGACTGGGCGAGTCGAGTCGATTTTCCATGGGTTTAATAGCATGTTTAATGGGAAAATTAACTACAAATCAGCTATACTAAACTACTCAGTAATGTGGGTAAAACAATAAAGCACCCATTTGGGACTGGTAAACATACCACCTATTTATGGTGAAATTG
Source organism: Symbiodinium sp. clade C Y103 (assembly GCA_003297045.1). Classification (NCBI taxonomy): domain Eukaryota; class Dinophyceae; order Suessiales; family Symbiodiniaceae; genus Cladocopium; species Cladocopium sp. clade C. The sequence goes on along the minus strand of BGPT01002469.1, from coordinate 76,588 downwards.
GTTTACCCTGGTACTGTAGATTAACAGAACTATGGAAAATCACCATGTTGAATGGGAAAATCAACTATATATAAATGGCCATGTTCAATAGCTATATGAAACTATCAGAGGGTACAATTTATCACTCAGTGTTCCATAGAATTCCTGATGACCGGAGGGTAATTCCTGTCAATTGTCCCATCATCCAAGTCTAAGAGAAAAGAACTTGGAGTTCGAGCATCCGGTAATCAGCCTCGTGGCAATTGGAAATCCCTGACATAAATGGAGGTTTTAATGGGACAATCTGTATATATAAATGGTGGATTTTCCATTGCCATGTTTGATTACCAGAGGGTAGGTCATTGTTTCCATTTGACCACCATTTGATAACCATGAGATAATGATTAGATAACCATTAGATAGTCATGGTGTATCCATCATGGTTATCTAACGGATATCTCAATGGTTATCTAATTGAAACTCAAAAGAAATAACCATGAGATAACCATAAGATAACCATTGTAATCCTTGATTTGTTGAGTTGACGTATTTTCTTGCTAGTCATGAGATAACCAATAGAAAACCATGAGATAAGACATGATTTGGCTTATTTTCCCATTAGATCACCACTATAAGGTAATCATTGTATCAGCATGTCAAACATGAACTACCAACCATTAGATAGCCATTATACAACCATTGCTTACCATTATCCTTGATTTGTGAGGAAATGATTTGGTTTATTTTTCCAAAATTATCCAAACTCCCTTCACTAAATGGAGGTTTACAGCTGGGAAATCAACTATTGTATAATCTTCGATTTGCGGTTTGTCCATCATGTTGCTTATTTCCTCAGTGGGAAATCCACTACGACTGGGGAATCCATGGAGGGAATAGTCTAGATTTAATTTTTTCTGCTTGTTCCTTAAGCAAAGCCAAGGACATGTTGCAGAGCTATGCGGAATGACAAAAATCGTTGGGCGGAGTGGGTGATGGGCAAAGATGGCGATACGCGGCTAAAATGAGGATTCAACCATTAAAACAAATTGGTATTTTTAACCAGACAAATGATGACCATTTCGATGCGGCTGGTTGGGTGATGCGTTCAAGGTTGGCTGATTCAACAATTTCAACAAACAAAATGAACATTCAACCCCCCAAAAACAATATTTGGAATTCTTTGAAACGAGCAACTGGTTCGCCCAAAGCAGAATTGGTGGCTATCCGCGGCCCGGGTGGTGATGCTAGGCTGGAATC
>BGPT01002469.1:59300-74964 GCA_003297045.1 Symbiodinium sp. clade C Y103 | reverse complement strand
TCACAACTTGGAATCTCCGACAACCTCTCCATTAGTGAGTAGTTTTGTCAGTCTTTTGCGCGCCCAGCTCCTTTTGCGGATTGCAGCTTTCGTGCTTTCCAAAAAAAAAAAAGAACATTCAACCCCCCAAAAATAGGATGTTGGGAGATGCTGTAGTGAAACTATGGGCGAAACTTATATTTGTTGGGCACAATTTAGGTGATATGTAGTGATATGTAGTGATGTGCAAAGCTTATGATGGTTTCCGGTTTCCTCTTGTCATATTGGGTCTTGAATTGGAAACATAGCAGCCCCACTCACATTATGGATGATGGTTGGGACCGGGTAAATCCCACCATGTTTTTTTTCTGAATATTTTTGACTGATAACATGTAATTTGTCCAGGTGCCAGGAGATGTTCGGGGAACACCCGTTTGGTGCTGATGAATGGGGAATGAACACAGCCATTGCGATGAATGCACAAGATGGACATCGAGCAAAAGATCTTTCATTTTGGAAGGTGCAGGAATGTAGCCGTGCCTCGTGGTTGTCACCTCATGCCATTAGGTTCGATATGTTTTTATTATTTTTTATTACAATGTGACAGTTGTGTTTTAGACAAATGAACATTATATACCCTCTGGTAATCAAACGTGGCAATTGGAAATTCCCTATAAATGGAGGGTTTAATGGGAGAATCCCCTATAAAATAGTGGATTTTTACTGCCATGTTTGATTACCAGACGGTAGGTATACCCATTTTGTATGCAGCGCTATCATTTGCACTTTTCGCGGATTTTGGGCTTACTCAAAGTCGACCATTTTCAGCACTTTCCCTGTGCCATAGCCAGGATGCCATTGACGCACTGAACGACAACTACAAGTCATGGGCTTAATTCTGAGATGAACGATGCGTGGCCATTCCACCTTACTATAGATATATATATATATAATATATATATTATCATACACAATCTTATTTGAGTCAGCGAGTCAGGTGAGTATGACTTATCGGCAATATTGGGTTGGGCCCAAGATGGCCTTTGATACTGTAATTTTCAGTGTTAAAGCGCGCAATGTTGCAATGTTTGTTCAATATTCTGTTGAGCCAGAACCGTAGATCAGACATTTTCAGAGAAACTGTTGGGTCAGTCAATCTTGAGGGTTCCATGATGTCGCGAAATCCAACCATGTCCAAACTCCAACCAGTCAGATCTAGTTAAATTGTTAACTCAAAAAAAAACATGTTTGACATGTCAATTCTGAGTGGGTCGATTGAGATTTGTTGTCCTGTTTCCAGGATTCGAGAGGAGAAAGACTGCAAGCCAATGAAGGTGAATTGCGCCAACGGTTCGCTGGGTATTGAATTCCTTCCCTACATCTTGGGTTTCCTCCGGGGTCAGATCTCCAAGAGCTATATCTGGGGGGAATGATCACTCATTTGTCGATTATTTTGACTTATTGGGAGGTTACCAGGGTCTTGACCCATCCCCAGTAACCCATCTTGGGCTGATCCTGATCCAGTACGGTCTTTCACTCTCCATTGAGAAGGATGACACCGGGTGTTTTATATTTCATTTGCAGGGAAACCTTTAAGATATGTCTGAAGTACTGAAATGATCTTGCAAACTCAGTATGTGTGACATGGTGGGGTTTCCGTGTGTGTATTTGCTCCCTGCATGGTATCTCAATCAGCGGAATGTCCTTTTTATTTGATTGGCAAGTTCGGGACAATCCCCCATTCAGCACAAGCAGCATGAAAATGATACCTGCATGGGGGTTTCCATAAATGGGGGTACCCCAAAATAGATTGTTTCGAATGGAAAATCCGATTGAAATGGACAATTTGGAGGTACCTCTACTTTGGGAAACCCCCATTATAGAAAAATATGGGGATGCCGAAGCCACCCCCCCTTCCCCATTCTTGCCCAAAGGATGTTGGACATTTCTGGCTCACAGGATAGGCCAGTAGGCTCGCAGACATGGCAGTCAAGCGGGAGGCTGGGAAACATAGCCCGATCCTGGTGAAACATTTGTTCTACATCTGATACCTTGTACAGTATAGATGTCAAATGTTCCAAAAACTAACTATTGGTTGGTGAAATAGTTATAACAGCCAGGAATTATTAATGCACGCAGCCTACTTACTGTATGCATTATGTCTATAGGCATCGTGCATCTCATACAATATATGAATGCCAGATTTTTTTTGGGGGAGTACTGTAGCATATATATATATATACATAGTTTATATACATACCTGCCTACATGCACTTACCTCTATATGGAAAAGCACCAAACAGCAGCTACAGGAATCAAACATAGGGCATAGGCCATTTGAATTTGACGGAGATTTCTTCCCAGAAACTTTTCTGGGAGGTCAAAAGCCAGGGGTTTCTGCAAAATCTCCATAAAACCCATCCATCCTTCACCTACGGATATCACCTACGTGGAGGATGAGCCAACTGTTTTCTAGTTCTTGCTTCATTAGAGTCTAGAGAGAACTAAATTTTCTAGATTCTCACACATTTTCATCTTCTGACACATTTTCTAGTTCTTCCTTTCTATAGACCGGTTTATAGAGAGAAGGCCCGGTCTATAAATGTGTCAACGCTGACATGTGGTTCTTAACCACTGCCGATTTGTGGGATTATCCTCCAGGTACACTTCTTATCAGTGGGTTCACGCACCCATCTAACTCCACATGTAATCACCATAAAACATTGTAAACTTTAGTTGTCCAACGATAGTGAACTACATTTTTTGGATGACATCTAGTTTTTACAACCATAGTTAGGTGAACTAGTTCTTTGAACACCTAGCTAATATGGTTGTTATAACCAGTGATCACATCAAGATTTTGGCTCACCTTGGCCCATCGTCCAGGCTGGCTTGGCACAGATTCACGGCTCCGCACGGCTCTTCCGCGAGTGCCTTGGTGGCGGTATGAAGAAATGGCCGAAGTGCGATTTGTTTGGGTGGGAGAACTATGAATCAAACAAAGGAAACGTCATTCTCATGGGTTTAAGCTGCGAATATGATAGCTTCACAGAATGGAAAAGACATGTTGACATGTTTAATGCCGTTTGGCGTGCGAAAAAAAAATGAGTTTAAACTGCAAAAGATGCTGGGTTAAAAAGAACAAAACACATATACAGTACAACATGAACCACCAAAACTGCTGGGTCAATGCAAAACAGGGGGTCTAACTCAAGCAGACGCTGGTGATCATCCTGGTGCAAGATGCAAATGGAGGTTTCCTGAAATGGGGGTACTCCCAAATCATCCAAAATTATATAAACCATTTGAGTATTGAAACCCATGGTTTGGGGATCCTCCATTTTAAGAAACACCTAAATCATGAATGTTATCTAACAAACCACAACTGGTTTGTGATCATGATTCGTCTATGTTCAGTTTCGCCGGGAGGACCGAAAGTACGCTTCTGGTCGTGAAAACATGTACGACCATCATGTTACAAATTGACCATTGAAAAAGTGGTCATCAAGGTTCCCCTGTGGCTGTAAATTAGAAATTGATGTTGTTTTGCAGCCTTTTAGCCATTCATTTTTTAAAAGGGGATCGTCCCTTAAGCCCAAAGGCCCAAAGGGTTTGAAAAGGATACTGGATGCTTAGCAATGACAACTATTAAATCCTGGAAATTCAAACATGGAATGAACAATGAAATGGGGAATTGAACCATAAAAATGCGCTGGTTGACCATCAAATTGTGTTTTCAACACATGAAATTGGGAGTTTACTCTCAGACAATTGGGTCATGTTTCCCGTCAAAACCCAAAGGCTTCACCTGGGGTCCGGCTGATCCATGAGATGGCGCGCTCTAGGATCTTCCAAGAGACAAGCAGCGGGGATTTCGGCATCCATATCAAAGATGGTCCGCTGTTCCGTTGCCACACCAGTTCTTGGGCTGAAAGCTATAGGGCGGGAGCTTCAAAGGTTGTTTTGTGATGTTTTTTGTAGCCTTGAGGGATCAAACACGGCAATGGCAAAATGATAGCCCTTGCTTGATTTGTATATGATACAGTTATTTCAATAGTGACAATTTGGCTTCTCCGTTGCCATTGACGAGGGAGAGTGCAATGGTCTTGGCGCCTTCCAGCGGTTAGAGCATGGAGATTCCTCCTGTGTTATGATCAGAGAGTGCCCTTCACATGGTGAAATCTCAAGTAATTAGTCAGCAAGCACTGGGCCTGTTATTATCATCCAAGCACCATCAAACAGCTACCCTGTCATGCCAGGAACCCATGATATTATTTCAAAACAGAAAACAACATCCGAATAAATCTTCAAAGGGTGAAGTCTGGAAACATTTGGAAACCTGATATCCCTCGAGTGTTTATTCCCCTTTTCCGTCAGGAATTTTGGATACCTCTGGAGGTTTCTGTGGAAAAGTCAGCAGCTCGGCTGCCAATATTCACCTTTGGGTGGAACAGTTGGAGTGTTGGCTGTGCTCAAATCCATCTTCCAAAGAGAGATCGCAAGAGTATGGCTTGAAAGTTGCAACTGAGGAGCTGATAAGAGTGCGTAATGTTTCGTGTTGATTACTCATTTTTTTTCAGGACCAACAATCAAAAACATACTATTGGCATGAATCACAGGTTTTAGTTGGGGTGGGGCATCAATTCAGCACCAAGGATTGATCAGCTTTAGATCTCAATTTTTGACCCACATCAATGTAATCCATCAACCGTGGCAGGTTTTAGGATGATGGTCAGAGCCAGATGGGTTGGCACGTTTATTCCACACAGAAATAGTGCCAGTTTGATGACTTTATCCATGGTCACAATAATTCTGTGCCAGGATCCTGGGGATAGTTGTATATTGCATGGTGATGCATGTTGATCATGTTTCGCAGATTCAACACCCCTGCAACCAAGTGCCACTTCCTTTTTGATGAACATTTACCCAATATATTGCATGTTTCTGCCAGTTTTTGCCTGCCAAGGACAGTTCGGGAAGCTGATGAGCCGAAACGCAGACCATGATGAAATTCCAGCTGCCAAAGACTATTTCAAGGCTCAAGGCCAGCGAAATTCGTCTATGTTTTGTTTCTGAATGTGTTGTATGACATGTTTTCAGTGTGTTTGTTTCCTCTCCTTGACAGGGACAATCACCGTGATCATAACCATCGTCCAGAAGTGTCACCATCTAATCACCATCATCACCATCATAACCATCATCACCATCATCACCATCACCTTCATCACCATCAACAGAATGCACGTCCTCATCCTGACTTGCATCATATGTCATATGAGTCAGTTGTTTTTTAGGTGTTGCACATCGTTGCCACCCATTCTATGTGCCATGGTCAAGAGTTTGATTTCATACCCTCTGGTTATTTAACATAGCCATGGAAAATGGCTAATTTTGGAAGATTTTCCCATTGAAACCTCCATTTAGTCCGGGGAATTTCCATGGCTATGTCAAATAACCACTTGGTAAATTGTATGCTGATGGTCCCACCTCTGCCTGGCCACATCCCATGGTTTGTGTTGACAATGTTCCTTGTTGGTGTGAAAATCCCAATCAATAAACGACACCCAAAGACTTACCATTCAAATGGTTGGTAAGGACCATCCACATACTGTTATGTATCCCATTATGATCTCAGTGTGCCACCATATGCCACCATGGTATATATCACCCAAATTTATCCCACGATGGTTGGTTTTATACCCTCATGTTTTCTTCGACTGTGGCACATATGCCCATATTCTTCCCCCATTACCATCCATGATCTCCATTTTTGTTGGGTAGATTCCAATAAAATGTCCCCCAATGGTAGCAAGAAGCGGCTTCGTTTTGATGCTCTTTGAGCCTCATTGAAATATATTACCCTCTGGTAATTAAACGTAGCTATTGAAAATGGCCATAGAAATAGTGGATTTTCCCATTAATAGCATGGTGATTTCCCATAGTTATGTTGGTTTACCAGAGGGTAATTAAAATGATGATGTCAACATATTTTGTGGATCAAATTCCCATGAAATTCCCGTAATCCATGGCCATGGCCATCCATGGCAGCCTCGTAGGCTACACCCGGCTGCTGGACGACTTGCAGTCGATCCAGTTCTCGCAGCCCATGGAGCGTTCAGCCGCTAGACATGGTGGGCAGATATTGTGGTTTCAGATGGTTTAAGAGATAATTGTAACATTATATTATATGACCTTAGCAATTAAACAGCTGTAGGATACACTGTAATATACTAAAGATACCGCAAGTATATAGTATATAATCAATATAATATGTATGTGTATATATATATATACATATATTTATGTTTGTGTGTGTGTGTGTCTTATAAGATGTAATAGACACAAGAAACTACACTAAGACATACCCAAAGCATGTCCATCCCTTGTTGCAAAGTTGTGATGACCTCAGTTTTGGCGAGGTAGGGTGTTTGAGGTTGGCCAAGATGATTGATCCCATCCTCCTGATGTTTGATACTGGCAAACGAGAACAACATGTACCTCAATACACAAATAGGGGGTTTGAGGCTGCATCAAGGGGAACACAAATTCTTAGACTAACCCCATGATCTTCCCATTCTACCACATGTTTTTGGTATTTTATTCTTCCTTGTAGTCCCATTAGATTAATCCTACTGGTTAAATTGTTGTATTCCCACTATATTCCCACTATATTCAATCCCATTGTACCCAGTGAATTTACACCATGATGACCGGATCGCCCGTCCAACCCTGCGAGGCGTTGAACGGCTCGCTGGCCAGCAAGCTGGGTGGCAAGCGGGAAGACCCCCTGAAGCCAGGCTCGGTGCGCGAGAATGGATGCATTGATTTGGCGTGTTTTTTTTGGGGGGGAGGCCTATTTTTAATATTCATGTATATATATATATATATCTCTGTGTGTGTGTGTGCATGAATGTACATGGCACTTCCCCCAAACATGGAAAACTGTTTCCAGGATGCAATAGATGGTAATTCCATGTAATTCCCTCATCTCATAAGACTCGCAGGTTTCCAACTTATCTCCTATGTTTTTGGCGGTTGCTATATATAATCACCATTATTTGTGTTTAATGTTTACATCAGGAAGAAAAAATGATCTAATTTTATTTGCTGATGTTCGTGGTGATTTCTCATATGCGCACAATCAGCTGGTTTGCTAAGATTCGCCATGCGATTAGATGTTGACATTTCTTCTTTGTTCCGTGTCAACACACACCCCGCCAAAAAGCGGACGTATTGTAAGCAGGGAAATTAGGGAAATTAGGAACCTAGCAACTGGTGAGCTTGGTGCTTGCCCTCGTGCCCTCTGGACTCCAGGTTGTAAGGTCATATCCAAATTTGTTGATAGCTGAAGGAACAATGCAGGGCACTCCAGAAAGATGCTGAACTCCCGGAGAGGGCGAAGGAGAGAGAGAGTGAGAGAGAGAGAGAGAGAGAGAGAGATAGAGAGATGAAGGGCACCCTAGTAGCTTCTGCTAAATCTATTGCACTGGGTTCCTGCGGTGTGCCTTTGAAAGATGTCCTTGGAGCCTTGCATTATACAGTTGGGATGGGAAGGTGTCCAAGATGTCACTTCCAGCAGCTTTATAGCAGCGCCAGGCTTTTCGACCGCTCACTTCATTGGTGGCACTGTCGGCACCAACAAGCGAGCAGATCCTTTCTTCCTTGCAGTCTCCCGGTTTCAAGGAAGGACCAGTGGTGAGGAACAACCATTTTCTGATTTGGCATAGATTCTTGAAACCAGCACATTTGCGGATGAATTGATGGTGAGGTTTGTTTATTCATGATTATGTGACTGTGTAAAGTCGTGAGAGAGAGAGAGAGGGATGTGGATGTGATATGATATACACGGTACTGGGTAAAAGCCTTAAGTTGTAGACTAGATCCCATAGAACAAGCAAGTGCCGCAGCACCAGCTTTGTAACCGTATGACCCAACCTCCGACTCGGGAGCTGCTTGGGTACCACTGGACCACAGTCAATGACAGGTTAAACAAGAAGACACCTTTTGGATTTTGTTTCACATGGCAACAGGCAATTCCAGCAATTCCCTAGAGAGTGTCAGTAGTGGCAAAAAAAGACTGGACTCCATACAAGGCGGTGCCCCATATTTAGCCAAGTTTGTTTACAACTAGATTGACTACTTAACTATGGTTTGTAGTTTATGGCGCGCACACACATACATATATATATATATATAACCATTGTTAATGAGGTTATGAACCCACCAGTATAATAACTAGGGGGCGCAGCCATTTAATTTGATGACCCAGGAACGCTATGAAATCCAGTGTGACTGCGATCCCTGGCAGCACAAGGCGCAAGGTGTTTATACTGAGATGTTGGTGCCTTGGAATGCCCCAAATGGATCCAAATGGGGGAGTTCTTAAACAAGGGATACTGTACCTTGAAATCATCCAAAATTGGACCATGTTAGAGTATTAACATGTCCACACATGGGCCCGAATTTAGCAAAGCGCAAGCAAACTCGTGTGTACTTCAGTGTTTTGTCCGATCTACCGATCATCTACCCTATGTTTCTTGCTCATACAGCGAGCGTTCCAGCATGGGGAAAACAATCCAAGGTAGGTAATTTGTTATTGAACACGCTTCATAAACCAGATGTAACACAGCCTGAACCTTGAGATTTTGTATTTTTCAGATGCGCGGCTATTTTCTCAGGGTAAACATCCATGTCCTTGTTATCATATGTTATCATGTGTCATTTGTTTGGAAACAGGGTATGCCGCAAAATAGTCAATTTCAACAGAAATATAATATTGGAACCTTTGGATTTGGATTACCCATTGTGGCATTTTTTGGACCAAACCATGTGGTGCCGCCAAGACATGGTGCTCCCTTCGGCTGAGGAACTTATGGCAGAGCTGCTGAGATTTATCTACTGCGGTGATGCACTCAGTGCTGAGACAAGCGTTCAATCGACATGGCTACAAGATGCTACAAGTCAGTTGTGTAAGGAAAACCAACTGATCCTCTGTGATCATGCTATCAATATCTATCAATGGATTGGTTTAAGGGAACATTGGCAGGAAATCATTAATCATTTTTGCTACCATTCAACATGAACTGAAGGTGTCCCGCAAATGGTTTCTTTACCCATGCAATCAATGATGCAAAGCTAACAGCCAGGGATGGCCAGCCCAAAGATTTCCCATGTCCGAGGCGAGATGTCGTTCTTCGAAGGACAGGAAGGAACCCACAAGGTGCCACTCCTGCAGTGTGTGTGTGTGTGTGCATCAGCCAACTGATGTTGAGACCAAACCTTGTGTTATTTTTTTCAAGGTTGTATGCCAATCACCAGATGTAACACACACGTGCAGATTTGGCTTTACCATGCTTTGCCCAGGAATGGGTAGAAAGCAGTAGATACTAGAGACCCAGCTGATGCAAGCTGCATTCAACAGGCCAACGAGATACTGACGCAGAAGATGCTCGCGATTTGCACCTCGGTGCTTGGGATGGCTTACCATGTGGAGCAACCGTGGACATGGAAACCCGGCCCTTGAAACCCGTTTGTTTCATCGAATATTTGGGGGAAATGCCACTTCTATGACACTTTTTGGCAGGGTACGTATGCATATCTCTGCCACATGGGATAGGACCCAGGAAACCTTTCACAGTTCAAAAACCATCCAAAACCAATGCAGGAATGGAACAAGAGCAGCACTTTCTGCAAGCTTGTAGAAAATTTTACCTGCCAAATAGCATGGTTTTAGGAGCACTGCTCAGTGGCTGCTTCTATGTTTTCACACCCTTGTGGGGGGTAACGATCAGCTAGTGCCAAGATGTGCCAAGTGGCTTTCTCCGGTCACGGCCAAATTAATTAATCAGATTGATACCAAGATGGTCCAAGATATACCAAACATGGTTGTCGTGGTCACGCTTGGATATACCATCACAATTGATCAGAATACTCATTATCCATCATCATCTACAAATCACTGCAATTAAATCATTATTTGGAAATCATACATATCACACACACACAGCACACAAATATACACATGTATATATATATATATATTATTATTCATCTCTAAATGCATAAAATGTACTCATTTGTAATCATAGATTCATAGATATCGCATTGGGCCCCACCGGCTGCCCAGGGTTTCTCCATGGCACGAGGCTTTGAGGCCGAGCGCTTCTCGGTGGACGCGTTATACGAGAAGTTGCTGGCCTGGTTCGGCACGAGGCCCGTGATGCTCCAGGGAAAGCATCAAAAAACCACAAAATCTCCTGGAAAATGATGGTTTAACCAACTAAAATGGGGATGTAATGGGATTCATAGCTGATTTATGTTCGCCAAGTCCTATAACTATGGTTTATGATTCATATATCGAACTAGTTGATGGGGGCTATAAACCAACAAACATAACTGCGGGAGCAACACAAATTGTAGGAGCAATGGCTGCGTTCGACACCTCTGTTGAGTGAGAGATCCTGGAAGCGAGAACAATCTTACCATTCCCGTAATCAGCAAAAATTGGATTTTGACCAACCAAAATCTGGATGTAAGCAACCAAACTGCAATTGACCAGCAAAAGCAACTTACAAACGAAATAGACCATGCGATGAGTTGGGGGCTAGCAGGCTATAGTGAAGCCTTTTAACATATGAGCGATTCTCGAATGTTAGATTGGGATATTAACGAATTGATCATTTGCTGGGTTGGTAGCATGTGTTTTAGTAAGCTGTTTGCTATTTGCTGGAAAACAAAAGAAGTAACGTGTACTGCATATGTGTATATATATATATACATTTACACGTACAACAGTCAAGTTGGTCCTTGCTTTCAACTGTTTTAACCACCTGTGATTGGTGTGTTATGGGTTACACCCCATTTGCTCAGGACCATCCAATCAGCATCCCTAAAGTTAGGAAGTGATTTGGAATGGTTTTTCATTGAGTTGTAGACTCTGAAATGTCCTAGTTGAAGAGGATTGAAAAGGGCATTCCTTTGTCCAACTTACAAACCACTGATATCATCAAATATCTATGTTTGGTCGTACCTTTCATATTAAAGATGCAATTATATTGATACAGGAAATCTCCTTGTTTGGTGGCACCGTCCAGTTCCCGCGGCTTGCAAAGATCATGCTTGCGCTCGCAGGAGCTTCTACGTGGTCGGCGAGCTGAACTTTGCTGATGCGCAGCTTGGCAGATGTTTGGCAGAAGAGCACTCAAACGACGGATTGCAGCCATAGACATAGATGTTTTGCCTTTTTGGAAATGGTTTATCATTGAGCCATTTATCCCTTGAAAGATCAAACTTTCAGCAGGGCATCAACAAACTTCAAGTGTGGCTTTGAAGCATTGACCCCAAGCATTATGCTTTTAAGAGTTGGCAAGGCCACATGTGTTGGTCCATGAGTTGTTCGACTTAGCCACGTTGCAACGCACAAAATGGCACACAGGGCCAACCTTTGCTTGGATTGTTTAATTTGGATGAATTATCATTGTGACGTCTCTGCACTGATGGTAAGTAGGATGGCCTTGGTTTATCCAGATGGTTTATTCCTTACCCAGGCAAAAAGAACTTCAATGCTCATCAATATCAGACCTAGAAGCAGAGCCAAATTCTCTACAAAGACAGGTTCTGAAGATGGATTCTTGTAATTTCCAGCTTGCATCTTGAACTGAATATTGATGGTAACATGAATGGGGGCAAGATAGATCATTCTTTGCCTCTGATCATCCACACTTTAGGTTAATGAAGCCATAATAACCCATAGATTTTAACCACCCTGCGTTGTGCCCAGGTTTTACCACCTGCAGCACTACGAACATCGAGCAACAGAGGAGCATTCGCGCAATGTCCTTTGGATAGCATACATTGATAGATGCGAGATGGGAATGGCCACGGTATGGCCCACAAAATTGGTCACAGAATTAATATGATTGAACGATCCCAGGGCTGTCTTCCAGATGTTGGTTTAGAACTCGCTGATGTGATTTGACAACCTGTTTTATCCAACCACATTTGCAGGAGCCATTTTGACCTGCATAAGGTCCAGATGTTCAGCTCTTCAGGGTGTTCCTCCAAGGTTACCTGCACATGTATACATCTTAGATCATCTTAGGGATTCTTAGGGGCCCTAGATATAGAGATATCTTAATCTTAACATACATGGCGCTTGATTGCCTAAGGGCCGGGTGATCCATGGCAGTTCTCCGTGGCCTCGTTCTCTCCCTGTCCATTGAACAGCATATGGCTGCGGCAAAATAGCTCAAAATGGCATTCCGAAGTAAATGTGATTGTTCTTTATCTTACTGGTGCTTAGTAGGGAATGGGGGAATGGGATGATTATTAATGGTTATTATAGGTCATTTCCTCATTCCCTGCTAAGCACCAGTAAGTTATTGTCCTACTTGATTGGAATAATACTTGAGATGGAAGGCTTGGCCACAAACCAAACAGTCAGATTCCTGTCCTTAACTCCCAAGTTTGTTATTTCATTCTGCTGTTGCCCCCGAAAAATGGTAGGTGGCTCAACCAACAAAAAACCTGAAGCAGCACTCGCTTAAAAGGGTTTTTTATCAGCCGCCCAGCGCAAGGCTTATTAACCAACAACAATCACCAGTACAGGCGAGTACGGGTGTATCAACCATCTATTATTGAGGCGTCTCCTTTGAGAAGTTGAATCCCCATGATATTCCCTTGAAAAACCACAATTTTTCTGATGAAATTGGCAGTTCTTTTCGTTCGCGAACCCCACCACATCTCTATAGCACTTCCCCATTTTTGTTTCGTTGAGTTACACTATATAATTCAAGTTAATATAAATCACTATCATTGTTTTTCGTTGGTTACACCAACCATTTTTCTCAAAAGAAAAGCCGCAGCTCCTAAACAAAATCGGACCCGGCCACTCAGGTCTTGGTGAACACGTGCCTGGACAAGCTGGGGGGTGGGAGCTGGGTTGGAAGGTTTGAGCACCAGAAAGCGATCCAAAAGGTGGGATTTCACCAGCAAAAACGGTGGAAAACCTGTGATTTAACCATTAAACATGATGATTTGGTGGAATTTCACCATCAAAGATGATGGAACCAGTGTGATTTAACCATCAAGAAGTAGGATTTATATAGCAATGAATTCATTGGTGGTATAATGGGAGGTCATTGGGATCTAATGGGAATATAGTGGGACAATCAACCAATCCCTTCCCCCAGTTGATATGAAACAGCTTCAACAAAATCATGAATATAGTATTGGGGGATGACACGTGATGACACTATATATTTGGAACCACATGTGACCGGTAGGTTCTTTGGGATGTGGGTTTGTTTTCCCTCCCATTTTGGACGATCACAGTGTCGGCATAAATAATCTGTGGCCTGGATTTGGTCTGATACCTCGGCAAAGCAAGGAGCTGTAGTCAGTGATTCCAACCACACATACCCTCTGGCAAACAAACAGTCAGCTATTGAAAATGGCCATAGAAATAGTGGATTTTCCCATTAAAAATGGTGATGTTCCATAGTTATGTAAACGTTTACCAGAGGGTAATCATTAGGGAATTCCTGCAAAATCAGCGGCAAACATTGTGATGAACATTATAATTGCGGATTGCATGCCGGGAGTTGGGAATAGTCGTGTCTCGCGGTCAGAGTATAGAAGCATTTTTTAAAGAATCCTGAGTAGACAACGTACCCATATCGTGGATTGATCCCACAAGGTGTTTCAGAAGACTCTTATTTCTATGGGATTTCCCTCCTAGCCATGTTTGATTACCAAAGTGTATGTTTCCAACTGCTCCAAGGATCGCCACTGATATGGTCGCCACGCGCGATCAGTTTCGAGCGGTGACCAGAGACTCGCGATGGTGCTCCCTGCCGGTCTACTTTGTGGAAGCTTCGCTGACATTGAGAACGGGGAAGCCATGAATGGTGGTGCTTGTTTTGGATGATTACCCTCTGGTAAACGTTTACATAACTATGGAAAATCACAATTTTTAATGGGAAAATCCACTATAAATGGCCATTTTCAATAGCTATGTTTGTTTACTGGATGATTAGTGCACATGAATGCAAATCAATGCCATCATATACCAACCCAAGGTGTTTGGTTTACCACACTACTAACCCAAGCAAGGTTTGCCTACAAGGTGGCGGCCCTACTTAGTTGGTTTGTTAACCCAGCTAACTATGCGGACTTAGTTCATCACCACAAGCCCAACAGTCAACAAAGTGAAACAAACCAACTTGGCCACGATGTATTTTGTAACAGGAGTCCCTCAAGAAAGAGTTAAGTGAAGACTCTATTTTCTGTGACGTTATCCTTATACATTACGTATATACTATGTATAAACAAAGGAAACTAAAAACATCAAAATCCATCAAAATCCAATATAGCCACCCAGTGACTAGATGATGTGCGACCTTCCCGGCGTTTCACACATGGAGCCACCATACCTCCATGTTTCAAAGAAACGGACATTAAACCCGGTTTCATATACACTTGTGTTACTTCCTGTTACTTCCGTGGTCACAAACAGAGGGAGTAAAGAATCTCATGGTTGACACATCTTGTTGGTGTGTCTGCGGATTGGGCGTGCCGGTATCCCCCCATATGGCTATCTGATGGTGAACAGTATGACAAACCTGATTTCATAGGGGATCATAGGGGTGCATATACCCCGTTTTCAAGTACCAGAGAATTTCATGGTCACGACAATTCTTCTTTAAGATCTTAAAAAAAACACGTCTCCCCCCAGTCTCACGCCCAGCTGGGTTTGAGGAAAAGATTTTGAACTACAATCACCTGCCAATTGGTTCGGAGACAGAAATCCTAAGCACCTTGGGTGTCTCAAAATTGGGCCTGTGGGAGTCTCAAAATTTGGAACTCCAAAAATCATACGGAAACGGAAACGACTACCACCATCATGTTGTTTGTGGTAGTTGAACATGCATTGAACTTGGTATTTTAGCTGTTACTGTTCCCTCTTATTTTGAGGCAAACTGGCAAACCCATAGAAGCAAGCAACTTTTACGTGGCGATCGAATCTGAGTAAGCAATCAAAATACAACAACCAGACAGCATGCTTTCTGGTAATCAAACGTATGAAGTGAGAGTTTCCTTCATACATAGAGTGTGTCCCAAAAATATTTCCTGTGCTTTGCAAAGACTCCAAAGGGTCCCCGGCACAATGCGGCTCAGACCCACAAGGTGTTATTTTCAAAAGTTATTACCCATCGCTTCCTCGACCCAGTTTAACCTGGTCTTTACTAACGGCCAGGTTTAACCTGGCTGTTGGAAGATGCTCCTTTATATGGCTATGTTTTTAACCATTATATACTTTGTCCAGGAAGCTCACATGTCATGTTGGGAAATAATGGTCAATAGATATGTGGATAAAAAGGCTATTTGGTTCAATTTGATGCNCCATTATATACTTTGTCCAGGAAGCTCACATGTCATGTTGGGAAATAATGGTCAATAGATATGTGGATAAAAAGGCTATTTGGTTCAATTTGATGCAAGTAAAATGTGCCTGGGAGCACGGGCTCTGCGCAAACGTCTGCATTTTAGATCATGATGTCACCAAATACAAAACATATCAAAACATAGTATGATCTCTTGAAAGTACCTACCTGAAATTTCCCACAAAATCTGGACCGTGAAAAGTCCGTGAAACGACCGTGAAAAACCCGTGAAACGGCCGTGA
>BGPT01002469.1:32596-59270 GCA_003297045.1 Symbiodinium sp. clade C Y103 | reverse complement strand
AAATCTTTGGAACCATTGGTCATTTCAAGCAGTCTTGGCACTTATAGACTTGAAATTGGTTCATGAGCAGCTGTTGTTGCTGAGGCTGTGGAGTGTATGTGGGGTTTGGTGGGTTTCCCCTTACATATATCAACATATATCCCAAGATTCCCAAGATCAACATAACCATTACATAAAAAAATACCATGGGTTTTCGATGGTCTTTAGGTAACGGCCGGCTGTTAGTGTAACGGCCAAGTTTAAGCTGGCCTTTGGAAGGCCTGGGTTATATTGTCTTGGTTTATATTGCCATCTATCATTACAATTAATAATGACCGTAAAACCATATAAAAAGCTAGCTAACCTGTAATTGCAAGCCAAGAATGAGCGATTCCGGGGGCACCGCAAAGCGCAGCATGTCACACCATGTCACGCCCTTTCTTAACTCTTTGAGGCCTGATCGAGAGATGGAACGCCACCGCTGACAAAGACAAGTCAGACATCGTTAGACTTCTCGCTTGCTTCAGGAGTTTTGGGTCTTCCTTGGCATCGACGATTGGGGACTGTGGGTCAAAGGGTAGTCCTAGCCAAATCACCCCAGTCTTGCTATTTCCTTACCATGGTTGCTATCTATTATGCGAGATGAAGCCACAAGTGCGTAATAAATCTTCTCTTTGGTAGCTTCGCAGCTTAATCAACGTTGAAACTACAATCAATGTTCTGTTTATTTTCAGGATATCCAATGGTTAGCAGTATGCAGTCGGACAAGAAGCCACACAAAATCACAGCGACAGAATCCAGAAGTGACCATGGCAGGCCCAGCGAGGATTCGCAGATGACAATGAAGAATTGGTGTCCTGGTGCCACCAGCCATGTTGGGAGATGGGAAGATGATGCTGGGGATATGTTACAGCATGAATATGAGATTGTAGATTGGTATGTGTAGAAAATGCTGCCCCAGTTGGCTAAGTTGGTTTTTATATACATATATATATATATATATGTTTAGGTTATTGCCGATCGGGTTTATGGTCATGAACTAGCTATAGTTGGATGGGTTGATCAACCAGCGAACATAACTAGGGGGCACAACCTTGAATGTGAACATGATCCCAGAATATGTTCTCAATTATTGTTGTTTTTGTTTGTGTGTGTGTGTGTGCGTGTGTGTGTGTGTGTATTTTTGAGATGCTCTCCAGGCCTGAGGGTGCCTGGGTGTGACGAGAAATGAATGTAAATGAAAGTAGTGAAACGATGTGAAACAGGGAAACTATGGCCAAACATTGCAGGGACACGAAACGCAGGCACCTGGACAGGGATAGGTTCCATATATAGTCGTACACTTAGGCTGTATGAAATTATGGGACTTGGGCCTGTTTCATTGGGTGACGTTGAGATAAACATGGACGCAACTTCTTGGCAATCAGGTGTTTAGGCTTCGCAAAATTAAGGGTTCCTTGCTCAAGTAGCCAATTTTTCTGGAGCATCATGTGGCATTTCTATCCCAAGCTGTATGCACGCGCAATGGAGCACGGCGGGGACTGCATCCAGATTCTTATGATAGTCTCCCTTCTTATGATTCTTTTTGTGTGTGCCATCCCGAAGAACTTACCATCAGTGCGTGGTAAAAACATATAAAAACAATTCTCAAATAGTTGTTTATGGTAATGTTTCAATATGAACACATTTGAATGGTGATGTGATATAAATGTTCCCATCAAGATGTTTTTATATGGTAAATCCAGTACCATAAACATATTTAGCACATTGAGCAGCAAGTCCCAACCCTGGCAAGCCACTCAGGTTATCCCTCATGGGCTGGGTCGATGACACAGGCCTCCACTGCGCTCTGCAGTCGCGGTTGTGCGTGATGTTTTCACTGCTGTTGCAGTGTATGGTGTGATTTGGCCAGACGTCCCCCTAATACAGATGTTCCATGATTTCATATCCCCATATTTTTTTCCATGCATTCCCGTTTTAAAAAACAAAACCAATAAAAATCACCATTTTAGTTGGTGAAATCCCCATACAATGCCGCGTTGCAGCCAAGCATCAAGCCTCAAGCCTCAGCAGGCAATGTGGTGCCCATTCCTGGCCTCGAGGGATTGGAGAGGATTATCACTGGCAAAGCCACGAAAGGCCAGCAGAAGTGAGGATTTTTTAGCGGGGGAAAAAAAACGCTGTGATTTAACCAGCCAAAAAATTGGATGCAGCCAAAAAAAATACATGAAGATTTTAGCATCAAAAATTAGGGGATTCGACCATTAACAATTGAGATTTTAGCATCAAACATAAGGATTTCACCATCAGCAAATGGATTAAATCATCAACAATTGGGAGTGCTAACCATCAAACATGGGAATTGAGCAAGAAAATGAAGGGGATCAATCATCAACAATAGGACGCACACCAACTGGAATTTTATTTTAGCACTTTACTTGCTGCTATAAATTACGTTTTTTTGATGACAACCAGTCGAACAAAGAGCGTTTTTGCACGATGTCCCACACCAAGACTGATCATGGCTTGGAAGATCTCTGAAGATGAAGATTATCTTAGGCACTGGGGATCATATTTGTTCACGAAGTTGGGACGTGTTTAAAGCCAATGATCGACAAGATTGCCTTTCTGTTTCGGGGAGATGGGTTACAAACATCAACAAAAACATAGCATCTCTCGAGTCACAGCATGGGGCACATGCTCGGACTTGGTTGAATGGAATATTGGCAGGACACCCCTTTGCTTGGGAATGAACACTGAAAGCAAAAACGTGGCTTCATGCGTGTAATTCTTGCAATTCAGACATCCTAAAATCAATTCAGTGAGTGCCCACTTAGATGGCCATGGAGTTACTTAACTAATTTGCAAATGGATTGTAATCTATTACAATTGTGATTTTTGTGGTTTATAATTCAACCAACTACAAACCAGGAATTGCCAATCCCATGGCACATCCAAGCACTCCATGGATCTCCTGGAGGTAAGAAGCCTCGAAACTGCAAATCCAGCAATGTCGACGTCCGAGACTACACGAAGGCCACGGTACTTTTCGCGGTCAGGTGGTTGGTGTGATGGTTACCCTCCAGTCCACTATAAAGGTATGGAAATCCCATTGGTTTCCTTACGAAATGATCTATAAATGGTGGACATTTTCCATATCGATGTTGGTTTACTCGATGATGTTTCATCATTTTCATGCGAGTGAATATCAAGTATATAGACGTTCCAGATCCACCTGGGAGAATCATCCCAGACTGTGTCCATTCCCTTCTTTTGAGGATTTGCACAGAGTCAGATTTCTAGGCCATGCTGGAAAACTACCATTCTGACCTTCAACCTGAAGGCGGGGATGGGCGGATTTGGGTGCTGCTGTTGCACTCAGGTTGCTGATCACTCGCTTCACACTCACTCAACAAGCGCCTGGCTTAAAGCCCTGGTTACCTTTTGGTAATTATAGCTGGCTATGGAAATGGCCATGTTGTAGACGATTTACTCTTTTTTTAAGGGTGATTTTCCATAGCCTATGTCGTTAAATTGCCGGAGTGGAAATGTTTGGGATATGTTTGGGTCCTTACTTCTGGGGTATTGGGGTCTCAAGTGAAGGTGGGGTGATATTTTAGTGAATTTTTTGTCTTCCTTGCCTTGAACGATGATTCTTTCTTATTAAAGATCAGGATGTCCATGTTGATGTTTCTTTCAAGTTGGTTTCAAGTACTGCCGGGTGGCGCATAGGATGGATACACGACATGCTATGACATGCTAAAAAGTTGGGTTTACCCTGAATCCCCTGATTTAATTTTAGATCTCATCTTTTTGGGGCCGGTATCGGGGGAATTGTGTCTTTCCTGGATGAGATTTCGATCCCAAAACAAGCCGCAAGCGACGGGCGCAGGCAACGACGACGAAACCGATGCCACCTTCTTCCACTACCACGGCAGCAAGGCCGCTGAGTGACGTCCGTAAGATGCCTGATGATCAATAAGTCCTTCAGGCAAGGTAGTTGCTGATTGCTTTGGATGATGAATTATTGGTTATCCATAGTTATTGATCAATATATGCATATGCTTGTTGCAGGAAGATATGCAAATATTTCTTTTGGAGTCACTTCAGCTATCAAATTGTCCGCGGGCATCAACAGCCCCACTAAACACCTAAACACCTACCCCCTAGTATTCAAACCCTTTCCAGAACCCACCGTTTAGCATTAGACCCACTAATTTTGAAGGCACTCAAAAAAAATCACATCCATATTGAAGATACGAGATTGACGTAAATAGTATAGATGGCCGTGGCTCAAAATGTATGGCCCGATCCATACCCTGGACCCACAGGCGATGCATAGCCCCGATCCGTACCCATGATCCATACATCTCTAATAAGGGATATGTTCCATGCCTGCCATACCCATGATCCATACCCAAAAGTAACAAGTGTACTTCTACCAGGCCACTTTAGTATACCCTGGACTAAACCACTTATTAATATACATAGCTCGCTCGTTCCACATGTCCGGATCACCGCGGAAGAGGCATACCTGCTTTTCAGTCATACCCACATGGTGTATGAATATATATATATATATTATATATAATATATCATATATGATATATATTATAAAGACATAGCAGATGGAAAGCATCCCCTTCTAACCCGCTCAACGCTCCTTGATGATACCTATCTCTCTACATACACATTGTATATACATGAATTCTGAATATATACATATATCTATATGCATATTTATACTTTGAGTTTTGTATGCATACGAAAACCTATAGCTTATCATGTACGCATCCAGCCATCCATCCTTCCGTCCGCCCATCCATCGGTCAGGTCTTGGCGCAAGGCTGTTCCTTCAATCTGGGCGCAGGCGATCGGCTGCTGCAGGTGCGCGGCCAGGGCGGCCAGGGCGGCCAGGGCTTAGGATCAGTCACTGGAAGTTGCCCAAGCGACATCCCATGGTCTCTAGGAGACATATTTAACCCTCAACAAATAGGGACTTAATGTGATTTAATGGTGGTTTAACCATCCAAAATGGTGACTAACATGCGAGAATGGAGGTTTAATGGTAGTTTAATATGGTTTTATATAGTAGGGATAATAATGGGATAAGAACATATATTTGACCTCTGGTGGTCAATCGTGGAAATAGAAAACCCCATGAAATCCCCAATGAATGGAGTTTTGGTGTGATGAGAAAATCATATGTGAATTGGGGATTGTCGCGTCAGCCATGTTTGATTAATGACTGCAATAGAATGGGTGAAGGGAGTATATGATTTTGTTGTTTGCATTGTTTGCCTTTGTATGCCTTTGTTTGTTTAATTCCTGCAGTTATACTCAATCTGGTGTATGTCGGCCTATGTTTTTTTTTTTTTGTATAATATATATATATATATATATAGATGTATTGTTCTATGTTTTTGACAATTTCTTATGCCCGGACAGGTGGTTTCGTTCAAGAAAGGGGTCAAACCCCAAGATGGCAATTTTGACGAGCGCACCTTACAGTAAAACCCATAGAATTTTGGCCAAGGCTACAGCACTGGTTTCCTGACCTGGGGACATTTTTTTAATGTTGGAAACCCAAGACGCATATCAATCCAATCATCTAGTTCTGGCTTGGTGGTTTGGGTTTGTCACCCTGGGGTTGGTTTTTCGTTCAAGTCTCCAAGAGTCCTTGGGTTCGAACTGCACAAGTTGGACTGCATAAGTCAACAAAACCTGTCTTAAAATTTGTGTGTGCTTATCCCAAAGAGTGACCGACTATTGTTGGAAATGGTGTTGCTGGTAAGAAGTCAGGGGTCATCCAGGTCATCCATGTGATAAATCACAATAGTCCTCACTATCATCGAAAAAGAACACACAGGCCGTACGACTTGTACAACTATTGATCACCTCGATTCTCACTTGGGGCTCGCGACTCCCGGGACTCATTCTGCTAGGCCGACGTCTTGCGAGATTCTGGCATCAGCCGATTGCGCGTCGCCCTTTCGGACACTATGCCTATATTGAGGAAATGATGGAAAACTGGTTGAAAAAGACAAGCCTAAAAAGTTCATAATGTTCAAATGGTTGGGTTTTTCAACTTTTTGACGGGAACTATTGGGGTATCAAATCCTTCGAGGATCCGTGATTTTTCAGGTTCCATGTTGGACTTTGGACTGTGTTTGAGAATTCTAAGCCAAAATTCTCACAACAGCAGTCAATGTCCTAGGATTCTGAACTGCCTCAACTCCCTTGTAATTCTTTCTACTGGCATGAGCCACTCAGCATCATGTCTTTCTTGCAAGAAGGTGAACTATCATTTTCACTTAGATGGGCCATTGGAAAATTGCGATTCCTGGTTGGCAACTGGTCAATAAACCATTACCCTCAGGTAAACCAACATAGCTAGTGAAAATGCCCATTTATAGTGGATTTTCCCATTAAAAATTGTGATTTCCCATAGTTATGTTAGTTTACCAGAGGGTACTAACTAGTGAACCAACAAACCAATGCCCGAAGTGAAGACTTCGAATCACTGAGACGTGGCTCAACTCAAATGCCATGAAGCAATTCAGCTGTGTCCCCAGGAACATTGGATTGGTTAAAGGGAAAATTTACAGGATAGCCCCATATTTTTATAGGAAAAACTATGGTTTCCTGTAAATTTGCCCTTAAACCAATCCAATGACAGCTGTCTCCCCAGGAACCTGCCTCATTGCTGTGGAATCCGGAGCATGAAGTTTTCATCGGTCTCTCCTATGGTGAAGGCACTGGTGGTGGTGCACAAAACACGTTGGAAAATTGGTCGGTTTTACCCCGCAGAAATGGGTGATTTTGCCGGGGAACATGGTGATTTACTCCTATATCACAATAGTGGTTTAGTGGGGATAGAATGAACATATATATATATATATATACACATAATAGTGAACATATTCTCTATAAACTATCTATATGCAATGCCCTGGTTGTAAGTTGTTATTAACTTATCTAACCAAAGTTGTTTCATCACCAAAAAGCCTAGAAAGCCTTGCTATAACATGTCATCAAACAACGTTGCTAACGAACTGGGGCACCGCCTGTTTGACCCAAGAGTAAAACCACCCAGCGATTTTGCCAGAAATGGGTCTGATCCAATCATCTAGAGATCTAGAGATTAGCTGGCAGTTATTACCCGGGTTTATCATATTGGTTTTGTTTTCCAACCAATGGTGGAGGAAGCTACTTCCGAGCCCAATTGTTTTCTGTCGTTGCCTGTCTCAAAATAGCTGGCATGCTGACATCAACCCAGGTCGCTACCGTTGTGGGATTTGGAAATCAAACATGGCAAAGAGGACCCCCCCGAAAAACATGGAGTTCTTTGATGGGAAAATCATCGATACCATGGGGAATTGTCCGTTGCCATGTTTGATTTCTGGCGGGGATGCGAGGGACTTAGTTTTTGAACAAGCAGCCATCCTCTTGAAGATCTTGTTTTGTACAGATCATGGCACACACACTCTATGCCTTTGCTTTTCTGTTTGCAACCACCGTCCGGCCCCATCCAGACAAAAACTCCGCTTCCAACTCCGTACTGGAGTTCGCAGCCAGCTGCACCAGGCAAATACTTTGGTTTTCTTTGTAGTGCATCGGCCTTTTCAGGCACCCTGGCACTGCAAATCTCCAGCGGATTTCCTGTATGGTGTTTTGTTCAAGGGACCGTCCCCGCCCTGATTTGGTAACAGATGGTTAAGAGTCGCCCTGATTGTTGTGGTTGTTGGTGGTTGAGGTTCGGCCTTAATAAGACCTAAGGGGTCGCTTTTGGCGGAGCGGTTGAGTCCCCAGGTATAAAAGCCATTCCCATTGTTTTGAATTTCCACAGCACCTCACAAAATCATAGCGGCATCCCCGGAAATGGATAGAAATGGTTCGAAATCCTTTGATCCAAGGGTGCCTGGATCAGTGACCTTGATTGGTTGTGTCGGGATTTTGTGAAACCACGCGTCATATTCAAACTACTTGAGGTCATGACATAGCAATGACCATTGTTGGTGGTATTGTCGCATTTTCGTGCAAACAAACAGGTGCATCTATTGCTGTTTGTACCACAGGATTGATTTGAAGTACATAAAATTCTACAGGTTTCAGGTCGCCTTTGTTCTTGGCCCTGGCCCAACGAAAATGAACATCCTGTTTTCCAATCCGCGGTAAATTTCATTTTGGTGAGTCTAACAGTCTAATAATGAAAAAGAGAACCTGGGAAATTGAGGATTCACCATCAACAACAGCTCGTTCATTAATCATCAACCATGGATTCACATGGATAATCCATCATCAACATAGATTCACATTGTTATTGAACCGCGAGATGGGGATATATTGCCGATATAATTGCAGTTTTCGCATGTTTTTTTCCTTTCAACTCCACCCGCGGGGTGGTGCCCTACGTGATCAGTCCACCAATGTGGTGCCTCCCCAGTTGGTTTATAGCCCCCATTAACTAGTTCGATACATATATATATATATACCTTTCTATGTATATATATATATATATGTATCATAAACCCTAGTCAAATTGAAGTGATAAACCAACTTCGCCAACTAAGGGGCACCACCTTCGTAGTTGCTGCACCTCTGTCTATCTCTTATTATCCCCATGATTTTCCCATGTTATCCTCGTTGTACAGTCATTCTTCTAGATTGAATCACCATGTTTGATGGTTAAGTCACCATTTGTTTACCGGTTAAATCATTCCAAAAACCATTACCTCACTAATCATGTTATAGATGTTTATAGTATATGTCGCTACGAACTCGCCATTTTGCTGGTGAACTCAATATTAGCTCACTCGAAAATCTTACCCCAGCACCGAGCCCAACACCTCGAGCTGAGGCATTTTTTCCGTGCGAGCTTTAGCATCCGCCGCACCTGCGCCAAGCGCACCGGTGCATTTGACCGGCTCAGGAAACAAGGCACGGAGCCGTTGGTGCTATGGTGTTCTGGTATTGACGACACCGGAGGGTAAATCCATTAATGTCCTATGATCATCCCATTGTTGTATATCCTTCTTAGATCATTTGAAACCATCTCAAACTATCATTAAATTCATTAAACCTTCATTTTTGAGATTTGCTGTTGATATCCCCTGATTCTATCACATGTTTTCTTGATGAAGTCATCATTTGTAGCTGGTTATAGCAGTATGTTTGATGGCTAAATCACCAATTTCCATAAGTTTTTCCAATAGATTTACCATTAAAGCAATATCAATCCACATTTTCCCCATACTTTCTCATAGTTTCGCTTGGTTTCCCCGTGGTTTCCCCGTGGTTTCCCTGTGGTTTCCCTGTGGTCTCCCATGGTTTGCCAGATGGAATTCGACCTCGGTCTGGAGATTCAGCTCCATCGGGTGGATTTGGTGGTGACCTGTGAGCTCAGCTGCATCTTTAAGAACGAGTACTTGACCAAGGTGCCGTGGGGCGGCCGTTTTTGGGCGGTTTTTTCGGGGATCCGAAATGTTGCCCGTTTGTTGATGATCTTAGAAGCCAACAATTCTTATTACTGTAGAACCTTTACTCAACATTATCATATATATTATCCTTGAATTGCTGAGTCGATGATTTGGCTTTATCTTCCCAGTGGGGAGTCTACTACAACTGGGGAATCTAAACCTTTTTTTTTCAAAAAAGGGGGTTCCTTAAGTAAATCTGTACAAAAATGCAAGGGATGCAACGTGAGCAGTGGCTGCAATCTACCCCTGTTGGTTGATGATTGTAGGATATATCGGGGATTCTCGCAACCCATTAGGGGGATCCCTGCCAACCAACAAGTATAGTGGGATGGGATAGGGGTATGTTTCATGGGCAAAATGGTGCGTTTGGAGCTGAGATGTTTTGTAGGACATGCGATGTATTTATGTTAGGTTATGTTTATATATATATATATATATCTATATATCTATACACATATTTTATTATTTATTTACGGTGTATATATATATATATATACATATGTGTGTGGATTGCGGATGTATGTAGACAATGGGGTTACAGCATGCTTTAGGAAGCAATGTCATGCATTATCACTGCTTACCACTGGGATTGAGTATCAAAGTTACCGGGATTGACACAACGGATACAGTAAATGGAGAAATCACCCCAAAATCGGAATACTTCCCACGCACCGTACCATGTTGGATTTTTAAGAGACCAATGGACCTTGCCAGTGAGGAGGGTTGATTCATCCTCTTTCATGTGGGGATGGGCGACCTGAGGAGAAAACCAAGAGGTGACTGACTGAGGCGTCTATCCTCCAGTAATGGCAATCGAAAATCCAGCTAGAGCTGCGAAAATCAAAACATATCTATATCATTCTACAACGGGTAAATTATGAATATTTATAGATGTGTTTTTCCAGCCTACAAACCTCAGCTCAGGGATTTCCCAGCCTTGGCGGATCTTCGCCAGGAGAGGTTCCAGATCTCGCATGATACGCTGGTCAACGGGCCTGGCTTGAGGTATCAGATGGTGCCTCGGAGCGTCGAGCGGAGTGGCTTCACCTCGGTGGTTTTTGGTTGGATGGTTACCCTGTGGTTATTTAACATAGCCCATGGAATAGCTGGCTCATTTTGGATGATGTTCCCAGCTAGAAACCTCCATTTATAGAAAATGTCCATGGCTATGTTAAATAACCAGAGGGTAGTTGCTATTATAATAATCGTTACCTTCTGGCAATTTAACATAGCTATTGAAAATGGCGTATTTATAGTTGATTTACCTATTTATAATGGTGATTGTCCATAGCTATGCTAGTTTTCCAGAGGTTAATAGTGGTCGAGAACAGTTGTGGAATTACCTTCCGGCGTCATCAAGCATGGCAAAGTGGGCAATCACCAAATGGAGGTCTAACTTAATATAGGAACATCATCTACAGATTATGGATTTTCCGGCACGCCATGTTGGATTACCGGGGGGGAAGGGGCCCCATGATTAGTTTCAGGATGGTCCAATACTGAAGCGGTTGGTTTTGCGGATATTTGCTACGGGAAATGGATCAACGGGATTCAGCGGGGTTTGTTTTTGCAATGTTCATGGTAAAATAAACCAAAAGAAACCAAAAGAGAGTCATATTTGGCTTGGTATCTCAGATTAGCTGTGAAATGGGTTGGTCCGTGGTGACCGCCGGGCGTTTTCGGCAGAGCGATGTGACAAGCGAAGTGATTCATTGTGCAGTAACAGACATATAACCGATGATGAAGTAAGACAGTTGCCATGATAAATGATGCATGCATTCAAATCTCTAGATATCACACCCACACACATGTGTACTCATGTATATAAACATAATTATATAATATACCCACTCTAGTAACTCGACGGTGTGCTACGGGAAATCACCACATCTAGAAGAGGCAAATGATCGCAAAATGGGCCATGGCTGCAAGGTGGGCTATATTGAGGGTAGCTGCGATTGACCGATGGTGAATGTGAGTTGTATATTCACATTTTACTATACATTATATTATGATGTATACATTTGTACTCAGAAACCTTGGAAGTTCGGAAATGTGCACATGCATATCATATGGATCCACTGTAAATCAGAGAATGACAAGTTGATGATGTAATTATTTCCTGTCATTCATGGGTACGCCATGTTTGATGCTGTGGCACGTCTCACTCAGGTTGGGACTGGCCTCGAGAGTTCGAAAGTCCTGGTGAATTTGGCTTGGGCCATGCTGCCATGCTTGATCCGTCGCGTCAAGCCGTTGACCGGTCGCAGAAATTGGATGGGTTACGGCCCCACAAACTGCCACAAAACCGATAAGATGTGGAAGATCAGGACAACTGGCCATAATTTCTTGTTGTAGTCATTTCATTTCATGTTTAGCTCAGACAGTCACCAAGTTCTTGTTCTTGTTTCGGTAATTTGATGTATTTTTACGTCTAAGACATGTATGATGTGAGTATGTACAGCAATAATAAACATAATAAACCACACATTTTCCATAAATGGGTGGTATAAACCATGTATAAACCATGTATAAACCATGTATAAACCATGTATAAACCATGTAGAAACCATGCATAAACCATGTATAAACCATGTATAAACCATGAACACATGGGTGGTTTATTGACTGACCATCTCCTCCATTTCACCCAGTTCTTGGTGATCGCCAGGTCAGTGGTGGTGGTCCATCGAACGACAAACATGTGGACTATGGGCCCATTGGGTCACTCGGCGGCAGCATGGCGCTGCGCGCTTCGATGGGCAGGAAGGACGGTATAACCTGGCTAGGTTATAAACATTTAGAAGCGGTTACATACCACTAGGCAAGTATAAATCATTTACATTTAACATTGCTAGCTAGCTGATTAATTCCATGGCCCACGTAAGTAGATTTCTTAGTGGCTGGATGGGTTTCTAGGTCATTGGCCATTTTTTAGTTACTTTTGGTTGCTAAGTCGATGTTCAGTTGAAATAGAAACTATTGGGATCAGGGTATCCAATTCCGCAAGCTAAGGGGTTAAGTGATAAGGGTAGACATATTTAGCCGCAAACTAGGCATTCAGGAATGAATATGTGAATGCCGTGTCTCTTGTTTGTTTAGTTTAGTTCAGTATAGCATCCAAGATTGGCGAGATTTATGCCTAAGAAGTTTGTTTGGGTTTTATCCTGACTATATTGTATATGAGCTATTGTATCCTGATGTAGCTATTCTGTTGAGCTGAGTTTCAATTGGTCCCAAGAAAGATCAAACTATTAGGAACCGTGCCATTTTGATGGTGGGTCCGGGACCCCTTTGTCCAGATTTTCAGGGAGAAGAACGGGGTACAATACATGGTGAGGTATGAACAACCCAGACGTGGAATATGAACATATTCCGCGTTGGAAACAGTGCCTGTTTTGCTTTAAAAGCTTGGTGGCGTTCGGTGGTTGATTTCTGCAACAGCTATAGGGAAAAGAAGACTTTGTAGAACCTATTGACTAGGTGAAGTATTGTAACAAGTTGCCTAAAAGACATTCCAAAGTTGGGAAAGTGCGGTGTAGGGGAAGTATCTCACCTCAGCTGCCTCCTATATCGGAAGCCTCCAGCGCATGATTGTCGACTGATGGGAGAATGTGCGCAATCCTGCTCAATGATGTTGCTAGTCCATCTTTCAGAATTTCTGAATCATCCATATTGCCAAATGTCTATAGGTGGAATCTGGGGGCTAGCTACCCACATGGATTTCCGCACTCCGTGCGGCAATGTTGGGAATAGCGGATTCTGTTGACATCGTCATGACCGTTTTGGCCGTGCATCTTGAGGTTTGTGGAAGGTGAGTACTGACCAGACATTCACTGGACAAATGAACATCTCAACGGGTTGCCAGTGAAAATGGCTCCAGGTTTCATCGGCGACGTGTCAGTAGTACGATCGTAGGCTCCAGTCATCCAACCTGGCAATGGAAGATAGGTTTTCCAGGGCAGCCATTGGGTTGTAGGCATGGTAGTCAATCAAAATAATCAAACAAACACAGCCCTTGAAAGGTCTACTTAATATATTCCTGGTTGTTGACACCTGACTATGTCTTTCAGCATGCCTTTTGTTTTGAGCTTGTCACCTTTGACATTAATACCTTTGCTCATATAGGCTGCATAGGGACCCCCAAAGATGGATGCCTATCCCTACAATCCCCCCCTACATGTCACTTGATGGTGGTTTCTTCTACCTTTTTTCGGACCTCGAAAACATGATGTCCATATTACCTGGCAATACTTCAGACTGGCTACCCGGCTGATGGCACGATTGCAGCGTGCTGATGCGAACGGCGGCCACCTGTTTGTGTTGGAGCTTTTGTTTGAGGTTTTGCATCAGATTTAACGGTAAAGCAAGGTTTCCGGTGAAGTTGCCCTTAAATCAACCCACTGGAACCTACTCAAGCTGGACAGAACATGTTTGAGTTTTGACTTCATTTTGCTTTTGCCACTTCCGTCAGCACTGGCATAAAGCATGGCCCTGCAAAACTGCAGGAGGACGCATGATGTTTCACTGCAGAAATCCCGAAATCGTGAAGAGTCTAATGCCAAAAAGCTGCATGCCCAAGTGCTTAGTTGGCTGGTGATGTCGAATTACACTTAAACATCTTAAACACATAACATCACATATATATATATATCATATCGTACATCAATCCCATAGAAAATCGGATGCTGATTCCAAGACGTGACAACAACTTCGCATGTTTTCAGGGCAGCCTGTCGCTGCAGTTGATCATGGGATATCTTGAGATGGGTTCCTCACCCTGCCATATGATGTATCCGGCTATGAAATATCATTGTTTCTCATATTGTTTGATATGTTCTCCTGTTACGCACGACGTTCTATCATAATATCACATAATATCTCATATGCTAGCTATGGCCTTTTACCGATTTTAGTGGGTGAAACAACCCCATATACGGAATGATAGGCCCATGTGCAACCATTTGTAATTGATCATATGGGCTCAAATCCCGTTTTCCCTATGGTTTTCCCATCATTTTCCCGTAAAAGGTCACCCGCTTCTAGGGCTGAAAAACTGTAGATCCCATAATCTAACCACCAAATGCACGCCACAAATGCCATGAGTCGCCTCAGTCGTCACATCGATCCAGGTGGAGTGGGCCAATGAGCGCCAAAGGAAGGGCGCAGGACTGGGAGTTCTGCACGACCCAAGTCCTCCATTGGGTGATGATGAGTTTTGATGTTTCACCATGAAAAAATATAGGGATATGATATACTTGATCAATGATGTTTGATGGAAATTTTGGTAAACTGGGTACCAAATTTGAGCCGTGGCTCCTAAACCCCTGTCGGTTGATTTTTTTCCGATGTTTTTGCGAAATTTATACGTAGGCTTTTGAACCTCAGAATTTCGGAATACAGTTGATAAATGATGGTTGGTTGGTTTGGTTGATGGTTCGGTGATTTTATAGAGATATTAATCTCCGTCATATTGGGAGATTATATGGGATGATGATCCATGATCATCCCTTCCTCTGCCCAAGGTGATGGTGTTTAACATTGATCGAATAGGATTGCACCCCTTCTTCACTGAGTACATTACTATTTCAATCCCCATTGTTGATGGTAACGCTGGGTACATCCTGTGTGGTGTCCATATTTAAACCCCTACTTTTTGATCATTGGAAGTAAACATCCATGTTTTTGTCTATTATAAGCGGTACACATGCAAACGGCTGCGGGGAATCCCATTAGATCTCATTCAATCATAATTCTTGCTAATTACATGTCTTTTTATAAATTGCTAAATCATCAATTGTATCATTATTGCTATATTACATGATATGACCTGATATATTATTGGGAAATACTTTCGAAACGAGCAATTACTATTGCGAATTATCATCACATGAACTTGCGAATTACTATTGCGAAACCAGCTATTCCCAACGAATCCACCATTATTTTGTTGGGAAAACCGGATTGGTTGGAAACCACTGGATCACCCATCGCGCCCAGCGCGAGGCAAAGGTGCAGGAAAGGACGGCAAGGCCCCGCCTGAGGCGCGTTGCAGTAACATGCGCAAACAAAGGGTAGTCATACTATACAGTGGGGGGATATACAGTGTATAGATGTATAGTCATACTATAGTCATAGTATAGTCATATGGATA
The DNA here is from genome assembly GCA_003297045.1 of Symbiodinium sp. clade C Y103. Classification (NCBI taxonomy): domain Eukaryota; class Dinophyceae; order Suessiales; family Symbiodiniaceae; genus Cladocopium; species Cladocopium sp. clade C. The sequence goes on along the minus strand of BGPT01002469.1, from coordinate 43,658 downwards.
TGTTATATATATATATATATGCAAATATCTATGGGTATATTTGCGTTTCCTGAAGTAGCGGCAGCCCCACCACACAGAGCCTGCCTACCAGAAGCATACCAATTTTGAACTAATATGATCGAGTTGAAAACCAGCAATTATACTGGTTGTATCTCTATATATATATATATATAACCTTGCCAGAAAGAGTCTTGCTTTTGAGTGGTAAAAATAGATGACTGCTTTGTAACGCTGGGTTAGAACACGCTGGAACTGAAGGTTTTAGCAGCCGAACGTTTTTATTTGCCTACCAAATGACGCTTTTGTTTGCGCGGAATGAAAGGGTGGCGTTTTGTTGTTGGTCGTTGTAGCGGGGTATAGAACCGACTATTATGAGTTCTTGCTAGCAGAAAACGCGTTGTGCTTGGCAACAACAGCTGGGATTATGTTGCAACTTTGCTGCGACGTCACTGGGAATGGTGGTTAGGATTGGAGTAATTATATATAGTTAAAAATGCAGCAACATACAGCAACGATACCCAAATGGCTTTATGTCAGGTTTTGAATTGTGGCCATTTGGGATAAAAGCCATCAAATCCAGACACAGAAATGACACGTTGAAGTTGGGGCGATGTTTGTTGGTTTATAAGCTCTATCAGTACCTATGGTCATATCATGTTAATTATATCCTCCATACACCACAATGTAGCCGGTTCAACCAACTTAGCTATGGGCCCTGGGCCTTTTTTTGTTTTTGTAGGTGTTCTTGTGTCAGCCTGCAGTTTGCAAGGTTATCATTTGTTAGTGGCGTCCAGATGAGATGTGCGTTGAACAGGGATGTTACCAGCTTGGTAGCTGGGCAAGAATACACTAGACATGGGACTGGTCATGGCTTACACTATTCCAGGCAATGCACCAGAAACCACGGTCTACTGTAAGATTGGATCTATTCCTTCGGGATCCATATTGGGAGTATTTGATATTATCGAACAGGATTTATTTATTCGAAGATTAGAGCTACTGACCAGGAGTGGGGTAGCGCCTGGATGGGCGGCCATCAAAATCATCAAAGCCAGGGTCTCAGATGACGTCGGTCAACGGGGCGACTGGTCTTCAACTAGCTGGATCGGTAGTACTAGGCATCAAGAACATGTGGTTTAAGCAGGAACAGTTTAACCTTTTGCAAATTGGTGTTAATTACTATCCGGCTAAGACAAAATGCAGGGTATCTAAGATGGACTTTGGAATTGCTGATGATGGCCATGAAATTTGAGGGATCAACAACCAGGAATGGCCGACGTATTAAGTATTATAAAAAATACAGTTGAAGCCCTTTACCAGTTATAAATTGGGATATCATTCCATAGATGGGGTTATAACCGACTTATAACTGGTAAAGGGCCATATCTGTAGGGAAATGATCAAACATGGGAGATCGACCGCCAAAAACGGGGTTCGCCATCAGATCCACCAGACATGGGATATTGATTGGCACAAAGTATAGACGACCGAGCACCAGAGATGATGGTTCATGTTTGGGCACCATTATCCTAAATTCGTTTTGAATCAGATGCGGGAATGAAGAGAAATGGCCGAGATGGTTTGCAAATAGATGGGTACGGCGGCCAATGTGGTGATCAATATGTGTATATATATATATATATAAGCAGAGAGAGAGGGAGACATATAAATATGTATGTATATGATGATATGTATATATATAAATATATATATATATAGATATATCATGATATAAATATAACTATATATACATATATGATTACATATCAATAATTATATAAAACTATATCTATATGTATATGCATATAATATATATATATATATTATACATATGTATATATATATATATGTATATGAATCTATATGTGTATAAATGTATATATATATACATGTAAAAGAGTGTGTGTGTGACAAGATATATTTACATACATGTACCTGCAGCTGGTTGGTGTTTTTTGTCCCTTACATTCTCGACTTTCAATGATATTTGCCTAAGATATTTTTGGGATAGGTTGGATCCACCAACCAGGAAGGTTCCTCAGATTCTGTGGGCTCATGGCCAAACCACTTCGGACACTCGAAATTCATGGGAATGGATCCAGTACGGCAAAGTTCCCGTTCCAATGTGTCATTTGAAATGAAATCTTCCTGAAAGGAATTGTTCAAGATTTTCTACTGGAGAAAACCACTCATATTCAGAGCTGGAATGCTTGGCCGACAACCATGGGGAATTAGGAGGTCACCAGTACATGTCATTTGGATTCTGCGACACTAATGTTCAGTTCCTAGCTGAATGATTTTGGGACTATGGGTTCCCAACCCTTGGTTGTGTTGAATTCTTTCTACAACACCCTAGATTTGCCTGATGCGTTCCTCGGAGTTGCTGGAGAACCCACCTAGAAACGAGGTGAAGCCGCCTTTCACAGTGGATAGCTTACACAATGGCAAGCAGTAAACGCAGGAATTCTGTTGGGGTGTATAACATTCTATCACGAGGAGTTGATGTCTGGCAGACACAATCCCAAACCCCAATGTTTGAAAGCTCGATAGAAAACATGAACACGGGCAAAATCCACATATGTTTGGCATTGTTTGGCCCCTGGCTTCCTACTTTGATGCATGCATTTCCAGTTGGCTTTGAATGGAAATGTGTTCTGTGGAAAGAAGTGGTGACTAGCTCATCCAACTCTCCAAGACCTGGGCATGAAGATGCAAATGCACATTTGCGACCTCATTTCAAGCCTACCGGGCCTACCCATTTTCACACATGCTTGGTTTTAAACCAGATGGGTAGATAGTACTTTACAGATCTTTACAGTATCATTGGTTCAAACAGCCTTACCCGGCTGTGATTCCTGTCACCCACTGCAGATTGGCATCGACATGGAGGAGGTTTCGGATTTGGTGCTCCAGGGCTGATGGATCAAGGGTAATCTTTTTGTTAAACCAGGTGGAAATATCCAGTGGTTTTGTATTTTTGAGTATGGTTTGATGAAACATCATGTTTTAGGATCCAGTAGTGTTTAGGTCAACTAGTATGTTTTAGTATGGTTTGATGATAACTATCTGTAAATATGATGTTCTATCCAGTGGTTAGAGGGGCATTTATGTTCCCAATGAGGAATGGGGAGCCAAGGAGTTTCTAATTTTTCCCAGCCACATGATATTCTATTGAAATAAACCCTCCATGGTGATGGTCAAATCGACTTACAAAAGGTGGGCAAAGGTCAATGTATATATATATATATGCATGTATATGCCTATATATATATATATATGCATGTATATATATATATATATGCATATGTTTGGCATTTAAATTTATGAGCTGTAAATGGTGAACATGTCATATCATGTCATATGCTTGTCCACTTTGGAAAATGCATGGTATCCTCTGAAAAATTAACAGAACCATGGAAATTCACAAGCATGTTTTAAAGATAGATGCATCATCCATAGATGATCATTTTCTATAGCTATGTTAAAATGCCAGAAGGTATATACTGTGTATCTCCACCAATATTCCCATGATATTCTCTATTGAAATCCCCTTCAATCCCTATTAGATCCTATCATTCCCGCAATATGTCAAATATTATCCCGATATTACTCAGGTATTAAACATATATTTCTCAAGGTGTTTTGAACCAGCACCAGCTTGTTAGGTCCGCCTGTGATCAGCGCATCATGAATCCCATCCCCCTGGAAACACCACCATGTTACGGTCCCTAATATGTGCAACCCCCCTACTAAACCACGGTTCCTGGGGGGTGTTTTTTTACTGGAAGGAAGGATTTGTCCGACTTTTCTGGCATGGTGTGACATTAGCTATTGATGAATACCAGTGCTCACGAAGCTTTTCGGGGTGATTGTGCCTGATGTACCTGCAACTGATAGCTACCTGGCTGACTCAAGCCCCATGAAATGATTGTCAACAAGGGAAATCATTGCAGATTTGGGATTGACTATATTATTATATTAATTACAGTAAAGATTATCCAGACTCTTTCAGCTGCGCTTAGATTTGCCATCGGATGAGCTAACTGGCTAGTAACTGGATTAATAGGCTAGAAACTGGGTGCATAACCCAGCATTTCCCAATTACAATTTAATTTATCCATTTGCTAACCAGTTGACGGACTCAATGGCCCATCCAAGTATAATAGAGTAGTGAGAAATTATTACTGTAGTTTCCCCATTAATATTATCCCATTGATATTTCAGATCCTCAGATAGCCACCGATCCCCTCAAAAGGTCAGCGGGGCTGGGAGAATGGTCGCGATGGTCGAGGGCGAGGACGATCTTGGCAATCCGAAATGGCCATGAAATCCAGAATTTTAATAGGGACGGAAATGTCACTATATTGTGAAGTAAATACGTATATCATATATACACATATATTGCAGTTATACACACACGTAAACAGTTGGTTCTTCCGTGTCATGTTAGATTGCCCCAGGCTGAAAGATGATCAAAGCCCATCCAAGCGATTTCCTGCGATCAGCCATGTTGCCTTTCAAAATCGCCAGCATGAGGAAATTCCAGATGCCCCAATTGCTGTGTACTGAAATTGAACCCCCCACAACATGGGGATCTTTCTGAAAACGAGTAAGTGTGACGGATTTGGGAATCGCCAATTTCAAGAAACACCCGAATTGGACGTACCCAACCATGCGGGGTTTGTGTTTTGGGCACAAGCATTCCGGCCATTATCCAAAAGAAAAGCAAGATATGGCACAACATCTTCTGACAGTCAAACGTGGTAATGGAACACTATCCACGTTGATGGGGGAAACACCTATGATTGGATATGCGTGGTGAAGGGTCCATGTCCAGATTTGATTGCACATCTGCAGGCTATCATGGACGTTAGAAATGTCAATGTCAAAGCGCAGGAAATCACGTTCAGACTTCTTACACTTATTCGTTGGTTCCTCGCAGAATTCGTTGAAAGGAAAAAATAGGGTTGACCCCCGTATATTTCATGGAATAGACATCGGTTTCCTTTTGTATCCTCTCGGAAAAAGGGAATAAAAGGGATCCTTTGAATTCCATGCGTATCAGTTGGTATTGTCTAGTCTAAACCTCAGTATTTGTTGGTTAGATCCTTCCATTGAACGGTACAAAGACCAACTTTTGACACTTAAATCCTCCAAAAACCGAACCCCCTGACGCCACCAGGAGGACAGTTGTTCGTGGGCAACTTGCCAGCGGATACCGATGAGGAGGCCTTGAGTTTTGCCGCGACCTCAGGAACTGCAGCAGCAATGGGCCCGAGATATCAGTTATAAGCCAGTTACAAGCCCATTGATGGAATGAGAACCTCATTTATGATATTTATATCCATTTATAATAACAATATATAATAAGATATATAAGTGGTAAAGGGCTTTAACTGTATCTACGTTTATATTTGCATCCATGTTGATACAGTTCTGCTGCAAGCCCTAGCCTCAAACACTGAGATGCAAACACATTTCAGCAACCTGAGCCTCACACATGGCGAATCTCTGTGGTAAACCCAATAACAAACCATCCCCATTTAGAGGTTTACGGTATGCCCCTATTTGGGATGATTCCAAATGACTGCCAAATGGTCGATTAATGGGATGTGTTTTAGGTTTAATGATCGGGTTCGCCACTTTATTTGAATTTATATCTACATTATGCTGATATAGTTCTGGTTTTTGTTGGGTGTACGAATGCTGGCAATGAATGGCAACGATATGTTGCAGGAGTTCTCAAGTCATTATATTGGGTTCGTCCAGAATTTGGTAACTAACATAGCTATTGAAAATGGCTGTTTATAGTTGATTTTCCCATAAAAAAATGTGATTTTCCATAGTTATGTTAGTTTACCAGAGGGTAACTTGCTCTTTTCATGGAGGAAATTATGATACTTCACTGGATTTTTAGGGTGATTTTCGGTGAATCCCAAAAGATGCTGGAGACTGTGTTCACCCATGTTTTGGCAACGTGATGACATGTGTTGATGATTAATCATCATTTTGTCATGGAAAACTACAATTTTAAGGTGCCCCAATTTTCAGACAAACCCAAATTCCGAGCCTTGCTAATTTACTCGGTGGGGAAGAGTGGAACCTGCAAAATCCACTGCGCTCATCGCTTTCACTAACCCACAGAATATGTAGATGATAAGTCAGTCTGCCAGTGGATGAGTGTAGTGGACGTTGGATCTTGAAAACAAGCTTCGCACTTTTCCAGCTATATCCAGTCAGGACTTTGGGAGTTCATTTTAGCTTTTGTTATGTTGGTTTCTGCTGGCATTTGCTAAAGTACAGCTCACAAGTTAAGTATACACAAGGTGGTGCACCCCCGCCTTAAGTTCGTTTATAACCACCATTAACTTTATTTCTCTCTCTCCCTCTCTCTCTCTCTATATATATATATCATATATACAGATAGATACAGTATATGCAACTAATTAAATATAGATATCATATATATATATATACATATATATGTATAATATATACACATAATATGTATATACTACCAGCCAAAAAAATGGGAGCAGCCTGTGGTGGCCCCATTGAATACCCTTGGTTCCGGGTCGCCAGGTCGCCATTTGGCGACAATAGCCATTTGGCTTCAGGGATGGCTCCAGTAGAGGACTTGGTTTGAAAGGAAAATCTGCAGGAAAACCCAGATCTATATTGAAGTATGTACATATATATATATATATGGGTTATATTTGCCAGTGGAAAATGGTTGTACTTGTATTCACTTTTTATACTGGAAAACCTTGATTTCCTGTAGATTTTCCCGTAAACCAATCCATTCGCATGGCCCCATGGCGCCAGATGTCATCGCCCACGGCAAAGCCATCGGTGCATGTGGGAAACGTGGCCAGTGGCAACTCGCCCTGCACCAGCTGTCGTTGGTGGATCTGGCAGCACTGCAACGAAATGAGGTGCCTGGCCAAAACTGGGGGATTGGTGTTTGGGATCAAAACCCACCTACACATCTCTGGTTAGTGGTTGATAGTTGATGTTTCTTGTTTTGGGGGGGGACATGTTTGGGTTCTTGTACTGGGAAGTTGCACGTATTTCCAATCCATACCAGATGCTTGTCCTGGAACTGATTTCAAGGGATTCAAGCCACCTCTTCAAGAAACACCCACAGAATCTGCTGCAGGTTCTCTACACCGCAGCCGTTTCGGCGTGTGGACAGAGCGCACGTTGGAGGGAGGCCTTGGTCTTGCTGTCGGATCTTCAATTGCGAGGGCTGGAGCTGAACATGCTTCTTGGATATTTTGGTCATTTTGTTTCTGTATAGGTACATGTTGTTTGAAAAGATGTATGGTTTATTATTGATTATTACATATGGTACCAATGCTATCATCCCAATACTTATAAAGCACATTATATATATATATGTAAATGCACACAATTGGTAATGGGGTGTTCATGGCTTGCCGAGAGTTGCAAGCGTAGATAGCTGTTGATTTAAGATGGAATCAGCTGACTGGGATCCCTGCAATGGATGATTGTCCCATTGGGACATGTCTGCATTTTGACAGGTTCATCCTGCCCTTTTGCATGAGTTGGTTGAACGAGTTCATGTGAAAGACAATGCACATGTTTGACCTTGCCAATATGATGTTTGATCAAATATTGTTGTAGGTGTTGACATCAAAATCCAGAAGTTTTGAGTGTTGTGCCATTATGCCATGGTATATTGTCTGCCACTCACTTCAAGTTTCTGTTGCCATCAGAATCCGAAATGTGTATGGTGTTGTTTGTTGTTAACTTTTCATGTGCAGCTATCTCATCCCTTTGCGATTGGATTGGTCCCATCGGGGCCCAAAGAGGGATTGGCTCCAATGCAAAACCAACATTTGGTTGGATGGACATTTGATATTTGAAGGGGTTCAGTGGATTTTCAGCTAAAACCCATGACCCACGACATATACCCATGGATGTTTTAGTGATATAACAATATGGTTATTTTTTTCAGTGGAGGATCCCCAAAACCATGGGTTTCAATACTAGAATGGTCATCCATGACTTGCTTGATTTGGGACCACCTCTTTAGGAAAGCTCCATATATAACCAGTTCCAATGTCAACCAATGTAAATTTCCCCAGCCGCCAGGATCCTTTGGAACTCCATGACGACCGCCCTGGCGAAAGGCGCCCAGTGGCTCCGCGCGCTGTCCTCGCTGGTGATGGCAGATGTGGTGACCGTGGGAGCGGCCTTGCAGGCCCTGGAACAAGGCAGGGCGCATCAGGGAACTGTATATCATCATAACAGGCGGTCTTGATTTGAAAAAAACAAGATATCCATATAATTGGTTGTTTGATTCAGTTTGATGCAATTTGGTTTTAGATGGTATTCAAACATGTCTGACTTGCGGTGTTTTAGATAGTATTACCGTATGACCACTGAAATTTGAAAAACGGTTCAATGGGGACTACCATCAGATTTTTTTAAGATTGAAGAGTCACTATAACCGGTAGCCAGTATTGAGTGGATATTTGCCAAGGAAGCATAAAGTTGTTAGCTAGTAAACAAAAAGTGGCAGAACTTTTGGTTAAAAATGTAAAGAAACATGCAGCTTGAGTATGGATTTTGGTTGGGTTCACCACAGTAGTGGTGTTTAAATATAGTTATACGTTTATAAAAACAACAACCGCACGGTCAGAAACCAACCACTATACAACTGGATTGCAAGTGGCTAAATCAAAGAGGTCTAGTGGTGCTTTGCGCCATGTTGGGTAACTTTTGGGCCCAGGCGCGATAAATATGTGCTGATATTCCTTTGTTTGTTCAAGGTGATGTCTTTTGCGAATGGGAAACCCACCATTTGGTGAAGGATCTGCGGCTGGGGGGGATGGGGTGCGTAAGCAGATCCAATTTCTTGAAGGTGGTCAAGGATTTGATTCTTAGTGGGGGCTGAAAAAACATGCTGACCAGTTGATGGCAAGTTGATGGGCATGGTTTTTGATCATCAACGGGGAAATAGTAAACCATATTATTCTACTGAAACATAAACAAACTACTGGGAGATGTCATGTAGATGTAAACTTATACTCGCACAAAACCGTTTACCATTGGAAACAAAAAGCTTAAGGTTTGTTGGAGATTAATTGCCCGATTTCCCGATTACCCCCAACAGAATCCAAAAGAAACATTGTTTGCTTATAATTAAAAGGGTACCCACTGAGCCAGTCCAACAGTCCACTGGGGTTCTCGTGCTAAGGTGGACAGTGGAAGAAGGCTCTTCAGCTCTTTGATGAGATGTTGCATCGACAGCTGCAGCGAAATCTGGTGATCTACGTCACGACTTTATCTGCATGCAGCAGGGCACAGCAATGGCAGCTGGCGGTCCATTTGTTTGAGGAGTTTCTGGGTTCATGATTTACAAGCAGTGGCATGTTCAATCTATCTTGCTCACAAGCAACAACTTCATCGCGGCTTAGATCATTTACAGGAAATCAGCACAGTTAAGCATGTGCATGATTTAGAAAAAGTCATCAACAAGTTGGAATTTAAGATTTCGATCATGTATATCCCGGCAATCCTAGTTGAGGTGTTGCCCATTCACCCAGGCTGGACGCCTTTTTGGATGCCAATGTGGTGGCCTACAATGCTCTCATCACCGCCTGTGTGCGGGGAGAGGAGTGGCAATTAGCGCTGCAGGTGTTTAGTGAAGCACTCAAGAGCCAGCTGCAGCTCAATGTGGTCACCTATAGCTCTGCCCTGAAACTGTGGTTCTTGTGGTTTCAGTATGTTTCAATCCCCCCAAATTCATATTAAGCACCCCCTAAGTATATAAGTATGGTCCCAAAGATGTGCTTTCCAATCACTAGACGCCATGATTTCTGGGGGTGTTTAATACGAATAGGGGAAGGGATTGGTTGGTTTCAACATTGTTTTTGCTGAAAAAGAAACAACCAAATTTGGGATGATGATTCCCGATGACGATTGTAATTATTTTGTCCAGCTATTCCATCTGGGATCCAAGGAAACCTGGGATTATGATGGCATGATCCCATGTTTTTGGCATGTTTGGATGGTTTGAAACCAGGAAATCTTGTGAGATCGGATCTGCTTGGCAATCCGCCCGGCTCCTGCTTGAGATCATGAACCGAGGGAGTGGGGAAAACGGCAAAGGTGCATCCAACCTCATCATGTATCTAGACATTTTGCAGCCATGCACTTTGATGTGGTTTTGTTTGGGATCGTATGATATGATTATTTCAATTGGTTTACCTAGAAACTTGATGAAACTTGAACAGTGATTTTCTTCACTTTCGGGGTGGCACTAGGTACTTGGGTTTACCTTTTGCCACTGAAAGCTCAACCAACTTTATATGGTATTTGAGTTTTTTTTTTCTTTTTCAAAATGTGTGTAACATATATATATATATTCATATGTATAATAGAATTACTTTGCTTCGAGTGATCCCCACCACGATACTTTCTTTGGAATATTAGTGTGATACAGATTTTGACATTCTTTTTCTGGCAAAACTTTATGGCAGGGAAGAGGAGGAGAGGACAACTCTGATGAAATCTAGAGACCTTCGGTCTNGATTTCATCAGAGTTGTCCTCTCCTCCTCTTCCTCTTGGCATTCTATCTGACATTTTCTCTGACATATGCTCTGACATTCTATCTGACATATGTTCTGAAATTCTATCTGACATATGTTCTGACATTCTATCTGACATTCTTTCTGGCATTCTAGCTGGCATTCTTCTGGCATTCTGTCTGGCATTCTAGCTGGCATTCNTTCTGGCATTCTATCTGACATTCTATCTGGCATTCTTTCTGGCATTCTATCTGGCATTCTTTCTGGCATTCTTTCTGGCATTCTATCTGGCATTCTCTCTGGCAATCTATCTGGCATTCTATCTGGCATTCTTTCTGGCATTCTATCTGGCATTTTATCTGGCATTCTATCTGGCATTTTATCTGGCATTCTATCTGGCATTCTATCTGACATTCTATCTGACATTCTTTCTGGCATTCTAGCTGGCATTCTTCTGGCATTCTGTCTGGCATTCTAGCTGGCATTCTTTCTGGCATTCTAT
>BGPT01002469.1:10202-25001 GCA_003297045.1 Symbiodinium sp. clade C Y103 | reverse complement strand
GTCGATCAAGATTTCCATCTTCAAAGCCAGGTGATTTCGATGTCGCCTTTGTTTGAATTTTCCCACCAAATATTTAAAAATAAGGTGGAGTGGTTATGGGAAGCATGCAAAACATGTTCGGAATTCACATGCCTGATTCTTGTGGGTCAAAATTTCCATCTTCAAAACAAAGCGATGTCGATATCGCTGGGTTTGAAATNTCGAGGTGCAAAAACGGATTCAAATCTTGATGAGGTCTTTGCACTGAAATTCTTGGAATTGGCATACCTTTTTTTGGTCGATCAAGATTTCCATCTTCAAAGCCAGGTGATTTCGATGTCGCCTTTGTTTGAATTTTCCCACCAAATATTTAAAAATAAGGTGGAGTNTTCGGAATTCACATGCCTGATTCTTGTGGGTCAAAATTTCCATCTTCAAAACAAAGCGATGTCGATATCGCTGGGTTTGAAATTTCCCCAAAAAAGGAACATGAGGTAAAGTGGTGAGGGGCAATCTGCACAAAGGTGCGAAACAGGTTTTGAATCAGCATCTTTGTTTTGAATCCGTGTTTTCACCCACCATCTCCATNGGGGCAATCTGCACAAAGGTGCGAAACAGGTTTTGAATCAGCATCTTTGTTTTGAATCCGTGTTTTCACCCACCATCTCCATTCTTCAGATACCATTTTTTTCAACCAAGGCGTTTTTACGAAAACAGTGGTCTAACATCATTTTCCCCAGGTTATTGTGTTTCAAATTTATGGGCTTGGAGGCAATCATTCCAGACCCACAGGTGCTGACTGGTGGCCAGCCATATCCCAACTTAGCCATCCTTTCAAATCCTTTCTATGTCCTTCTGAATTCTTGTTTTCACAAAACCAAGGCATTTTTCGGAAGACAGTGGTCTAGGATCATCTTCCCAAGGTCATTGTGGTGTAAAATGCTTTATAGGCTTGGAGGCATTCATTCTAGACCCACAGGTGCTGACTGGTGGCCATCCATATTCCAACTTAGCCATCCTTTCAAATCCTTTCTATGTCCTTTTGCATCCTTGTTTTCACATCCTTTCCACATTCTTCTTCATTCAGCTTGATGTTCCAAAATTGTGTCGCGGACTTTCATGAAAATGTGATTTCCTTTTTTGGGTTTTGAACAGTGTTGAGTTGTTGGCAATGCAAAGGCCAAGCCAAGCGTGGAGATGCTGCGAGACCAATTGATAAATTCCACTCCCATGTTGTTTCAAAAGGTTTTTTTTTGACAGAAGTGGTGGGCCTGACGCAGCCTTGAAAGAATTCTGCAAAAAACAGAGCAATCCAAAGCATTGTCATTGTGGCGGGCCTGGACCGCACAATGCGTGGGGGGAAAAGACCATGCAATTTTTTACTGGAAAAACGGACAGAAACAAAACAAAAAAAAGGCATCAATTTCCCTTGATTTTACCGTTTTCAGGAATAGGATTTTAGAACTCCATCCTGCGTACATTTCGGGGTTCTAATCTGCTCCCTGTTGAGGCATGTCAAAACCTTGGGTTTTTTAAGGTAATACCATTCTAGAACCCAGATTTGGGGTTCTAACATGAAACCCAAGGGCCCCTGCTTGATGTTGACGGTATGTAAACACCAAATCATTTAGATTTTACGCCCACTTACTAAGCAGCAATCGCTAATCCCATGACTCATCGAAGTACTTCTAGTGGGAATGTGTCATCTGAATTTAACATCCATAAGCCCAGTCTAGCTGAATAAACCCACTTAGCTATATAGCAAGCTGGGGCACCACCTTCTAGTTTCTTGTTCCATTTTTGTTCAGCCAATGGTTGCTTGGTTGTTTGTAAGCCTGGGAGCACCAAACCACCAACCCCAACCACTAGTTACCTTTGGTTGAAAGTGTTCGAATTTGTGAATTTGCTTCTGTGTGGGGTTGATGGGTCAAGTGTTTTGATTTTTGTTGTGTGTTTGTGTATGTTTTTATCATAAACAGCCCTTTTGGTTCATCGGCTGCCTGAATGTCTTCGCTCAGGACCTATGCCCTGCAGTTGTTTTCGGAATTTGACCATGCGCGCGTGCAGCGAGATCTCCTTAGCTTCAATTCAACCATGGCGGTTTGTGCTGCTGCGGCTTGTTGGTGCCATGTGCTGGAGCTATTGTCCTGTCTTCGGAGTTCTTCGCTTCAGGCGAATGCTGTCACCTTGGCCACGGTTGCAGCTTGTGAAATTAATCCCAGATCACAACTTGCCACTCTAGCAGCTTTGGAAAGTGCTGGAATTGGGACTGTGAGAGCAAAAATGAGCGGATTTCGAGGTGTGAGAAATGGTTGCTAACAGCTTCTGATAGAGGATGTGGATGTGGCCCTTTCCTGCTACCTTAGAGAAGCATTTTAGAGTCAGATCAGGCGCTGAAGACTCATTTGCTGCCAGTGAGAGACAGGATGTGACTACTCGAAGCAATACAACTGGTTCAATACGATACAAGTTTCCATAAAGGGGAATGGTCATACTGTCATACGACTGTAGCTATGTATATAACTATTGTGGCAGGCATTCCCAATAATGGCGGGACGACAGAACCTGTATACCATATTCCGACCGTGGCACCATGAGATATTAAGAGAAACATGGACACACCGAAGTGGCCTTGGACAAGATGATGTTACCTTCATGTGTGACTCTGAAGCACGAACTTATCAGTGTAATTCACATTACATATAGATAATTGTAGCAAATGTTGTGACCAGACATGTTTATTTACAACCAAGGCAAGCAAATTATACAGTTGGATTCTTTTGAGAAATGTTCGGAACCCACATATAATACACATTTGTGATCATTTGTGTATGTAAGTAAATCACATATAGAGAAATTTATGTAGATATATCTATATATATATATACTGTTTGTCTTACGTCTATATATAATACATGTGTGCGTATTGACCTGCATGACCATTTATCTACACACACACATAGCATAGCTAGATGTGCGTTTTCCCCCATCAGGCCACCATTCGAAACTCGGCCAGTCAGGTCTTTGGGAAGTACGGCGGGTTGGACAAGGCTCCATGGGCTCCTCCGATTCAGTAGAAACATCATGGGTTAGTAGTGGTGAGTGGTGATACAATAGGGATCTCATAGGGATATAACCAGCAATAATAGTAGAGTTAATTGTGATTATAAGTAATCATTGATACCTCATTCTGGTGACATGAATTCCATTATATCAGAACCATTCATCATTTTTCATAGTGACTAATTGTGATTAAGTGGTGATTGATGATGATTAATGGGAAACACCCTGTGAAAATCAAAGGTAACAATGAAAAGTCCACCATTGAAAGAGGGTTACCGCATCAAAACCTCTACTGATAGTAGGGGATTTCCCAGCCACCTTGGATTACCGGAAGGTGTGTGATTTTTAGATTGGACAATGATGCCAAAATGGACTATGTATACCCATTTTTCGCATTGACGCTGCAAAAAAAATAGGCTGCACCACATCATTGGGTAAGCCCATCTGAGATTTATAAGGGCGCTCAGGTAAAATGCACGTTCAACCAGTTCAGTTGTGAAAGTTAAGCCACAGAAATGGAATGCAGATGGTTTGCAACAATCACTTGCCAACTTCTGGTTCCAAATGGGATGACATTCCCCAAAATGTGTTGCTCTGTGTTGCTACAAACCCACTTTTGCACTTATTCATGTATCATATATAAGATGCATGTCATCATTGAACTTTGCGGACATGAATTGTTGGTTCCGTGACCTGTTTTCACTGACCTAAAATGACAATTCCAGCCTCTTTTGGTTGCCAACAAGTCGTGCTGTATATTCTTTGAATCAGTACAGTAGGGACTCTTTGGCACTAAACATGGAAACTGATGATGAACCTGCCATTGCTAGATTATTCATCTATCTATTGGAGAACTGCGGGATTGCGGATATCCATTGCCAAGTACATATTGGATACCCATCTGTATTTTGCAACACCAGCGGCGGAAAATATTGCCATTGCATGATGTCCTTGACCAAAACAAAACAAAGGCTCAGTGGGATACAAATCGTTCAAATCATCCAAGGCAATCCAAGGTCTATGTCTCCAAAGTAGCCCATTTGTTTGTAGTTGAGTTTGCAGCTCATTTGCCCCTAGAATTGGAGAGCACGGCCAGTGATAACAGCCATCTGAATCACCCCCAGTAACCGACCATCTTGGGTTCGTTTTGCATCATCCCAAATAGATGATAATAAATGTATATCCTTGTTTGCGTTGGATGGTGTATGGCGTAGGGTTTACCTTTTTACCCCATTTATGGCCAAAACTCATCCCCAAGAGTTGGGATATACCCCCTGCAATGATCACCATAAATCTACGCAAAGTGGCAACGCACCCCCACGTTGTTACCACTTTTTCGTGACCCTACGGTAAAAAAAAACACGATTCCACGGGACCAAAAAGACGGCGCGAGGTCCATGTCATTTGCGGGCGCTCGAAGAACTATAGAAGTTGTGCATATGCAGGGGCCTGAGCTTTGCCAAATACTTGGGGTGTTGTAGTATTGCACAGTATTACTATATTACTGGTACCATGTTTTGCAGGGATATGGTGAGAGAATTGTATGTTATAGCCCTTTCATGAACTAGTAAAGGAATATCATGATGGCGATGGAGAGGGAGAGAGAGAGAGGGACGCTGCGAAGGCAAGCAGCGGTTTGAAAAAACACAGCCATTATGGGATATGTCCTAACGATTGAGATAGGACACAACATAGTATTAGAACTGTCCCCAATTTGTCGTCCATCATTGGATTTATATATATATATATAATTATTTTTATATATTATATAATATATATATATATTGTACTAGATATGGATATCTATGTATACACATTTGCATACATACACCTTTGTTTGAGAGGTTTTCGAATTGCCCCGAATGGTGCGTGCAAGTGCCTTATGGGAGGCAGTGGATCCTGACTTCCAAAACGGCCGGGTATCATGTTAAACTGGTGTAGATATGGAAAATCCATAATGTGTAGATCTTTTGTTGGGGGAAACCCATCCATCGCCATGTTTGTCTACTTTTTCGGATCACAGCCGCACCAACCAGTAGGAGTGTTCTCAATCTTAAACACAAGCAGGATTTGCGAGCACGAGGGCCTTGATTTATTATCTACATTACCAAAGCTCTGTTCAATGGATTCAATGGTTCAGGTACTTGGTAAAGCTGTAGGTCCTCCATCATAGAGGCTTGTTTGGCAGAATTGTCCGGACTTAGGCCTTACGTAAACCTTGCATATCTCTATATTTATCTACATGCATTATACATACAAAACATGCATGTATTTATATTTATATATATTGTAGTTATTTATTTATTCATTTCGTTATACTTAAACAGATAAGATCCTGTGTAATCATATGTATAGATATTATATATATATATATACATACTGTGTGTGTGGTAGGTACCTCCATGGCTCTCACCCCACTCCTGGGGATGCCCGTTTTACTCACCGAGATTGAATTTCATACTGTGGAAGAGGCCGGCGCACTGGGGACTACTGGGGAGTTGGTTTCCTCACAAGATGTGGATCATCAGGGATCCTCCAAAAATATGGATATATTTCTGAATGGATTACTACATATTATTTGTATCATTTATAATGATGTTCTTATATGTTTGTTTGTTAGATATGTATAATTGTGTCTATATGTGCTGTATAGTTCTTTTGATATTCAATGTAGAATGCATACTTATTCAGATGGCAGTGTGAATTAGGAAAACTCACTAAGACTGTTTGACATTCTGAGTGCAAGCAACTTCAAAGTAGTCCAACGCCGAGAATCAAAACATGGACTGACTACTTGCCACTTGTTACTCAGTTGGATGATTCTCCAAGACAATACTCCAAGACAACGAGATCTTACACAAAAATAGCGTTTGCCGGTTTCAAGTCATGTTTTCAGAGCCTTGTCCCAGAGCCTTTTTTCTAACTGGGCATATGTTTGCTTATATGTGCCATGCTCATATTGGAGGATGGTATTCAACCCATTGATGGGGCATTTATTTATACATATGTATGGAGGTTTCCTAAAATGGGGGTACCCAAAAATCATCCATTTATAGATGGGATTTTCCATTATAAACTATCCATTTTGGGGTACCTCCATTTCAGAAAACTCCCATATATATATATATATATACACATGATTTTGCCCATTGCAAGGTTTCGCCTGTTGGGATGGATGACCGTAAACCACATAAATATTGTTGACCATGGCATATGTGTTTCCAGCCTGTGCCCGTTGTGACCATGGCGACCATGGCGACCATGGTTGATTGAGTAGCATTGCGAGGCAAGACCCATATTTTGGCTGCTCAAAATTATGGTTTCCAGCTGGATTTCATGAATCACTTACAGAAGATATTCAGTACCATTCAACACTTCCAAAGTAGATCTCAAAGTAAACAGTGCCGATACTGAAACCTGTTGTTTTTTCTCGGGGGGTATTTGATATTTTGAGGGAAGGGATTGCATGACATTCTAATAGTGCACTCTTCAACCCATCGGTTCATCATCGTTTTCCTCATTGAAATTGTCATTCTGGTAGTACGCACGACTTTAAGACACACTCAAATACATTGTTGTTGGTGAAATAAATCCCATTATATCTCAGTATGCTAATACTCCCATTGTAATTACCATTGTATGTCATGATGTGGCGTTTATATCCCATTGCATCCCATTGCATCCCATTGAATCCCACTATACCACCATGTTTGTTGGTTGATTCCGTTTCTTTCATGGTTAAATCCTACTTTAATCTACTTAGATGGGCCATGGGATTAGCACACTGCTTGGCAACTGGGTCTTAAATAGCACTATGCTCATCTATGCTCCAATTATATATAATCCTTTTACAAACTAGTTAGCTAACACCATGGCCCATCTAAGTACATATGGTGGTTCTACGGTGCGGACGAGCTTTGTGTGACTTGGGATTCCTTGGATTCCTTGTTGCTTTCAGCACCTCAGGCAGAGATGGCCCTACAATGTTTACATCAAAAATATCGCTTCAGAGCAGGCGGTCACTGGGGATCTGGCGGATCAGCGGCAAACAGTACAGGTACCACCTGGGGGCTTTAGTGAGGAACCACTGCAACACACATGGATGTTGGTCGGCGTTTACCAGCCAGAATCAGGCGTTTCATACGTTAACATGCTTTGTTGGTGCTACACATCACCTGAAGTGGTGGTGCTGTATTGGTTGGGGCCCCAAGCCAGATCAGGAACACTGTCAAGGGGTGAACATCCCCATGTCATATGAGGAAACACAAGGTTTGAGATGATAGAAGATACAACCTGGACCCTTTCGCAATTTAACATAGCCATGGGAAACACAATGTTTAGTAGGTAAACCATCTATAAATGAGCTATGCTATGTTCCATTATGTTCCACGGCTTTGTTAGATTGCCGGAAGGGTAGTTGAAAGGGTTTTGAGTCAAGACTTTCAAACATGTTTCCATTCTTACTTTGGATGATCCATCAGCCCCGGTGTTCCCAGTGCAGGTGAACATCCCATCTACGTCGACTGGGCCAATGATGGCAAGAGAGTCGGACCATATTGACGTTGACGACCCTGGAGGGTGCAGAGGTGATGCCCTGGAGGTCAATAAAGGCTTGGTGTTCCACCATTGAGAGTGTATTGTTCCATTATATAGAACTAAAACCATCATTTATATAGGGGATTTTCCAGCTGGTAAGTGCCAATTTTTCCTCACAACCAGCTTCAGTGCTTTGGAAGGAATATTCACTGTCCACATCTCCCTTCTCTCCATTCGTCTCCAAGGCCATTCCACAAATTAGTACGGTTGGATGAATGGATTTATGCTCCTGTGGTTGTCCAATGTAATTGGATGATAATTACAACAGCTCCAACAGCTCAAGGCAGACACCTTGCACTCTTACTCTTTCTTTCTGTATGTAAATTGGAGTTGCCCTCGCCAAAGACGGCCGTCACAGGGGAGAGTGGTCACTTCCACTTGAGAGGGCAACCAGCTTCATGGTTGGGGGTAGCTTCCGATTTACATACCCTTTAGTCAACAAGCATGGCACTGGAAAATCCACCATTTGTAGTAGATTTTCCCATTAGACCTCCATTCTGTTGGGGGATTGAAACCACAGAAACATTTTTATGGGCGACAAAGGTAGCGCGTAGTCCATGACTGTTGGGGTTTTCCAGTGCATAGGAGCGGTTTAATTTACGTTATGCTGGGAACTTCTGTGGCGGTTGGTTGCCTGAAGCACCACCAACCATCACAGCCTGCCAGCGTTTCACCGGCGTGCCGGCAGGCGTCCAGTTGTGTCGACAGAAAGGGTATCTGCTTTGTGGGGATGAGTCATATAGTTCCGTTTTCGTTTTCTTCTATCAAGAAAGATCCAAAAAGGGAATCTCACTGAATTAACATGAAATTATTGTCGTAGAATAGTCAGAATGGGGATTTTACCATTGGCTGTCTTTGCTGAATTGGACATTTTTCTTTCCTCTCTCCCATTGGTGAATCCAGATGGCAACCGAAGTATCTTCAAAGCGGTGGGTTTCTTCAAGATTGATATTGGTTGTAGAGAAGCTTGAGGGTGGCCATTCCACACCTATGCTTGGTTATTGTTGCATTGAAAACCACATTTGTTCTGTAGTTTATACCATCGCTATGCAAGCAAACCATTGATAATAGATAAAACATCTAAGCAAATAAACCATTTGCTATGGCAATCTGGTAAAATATCGAGGGCTACCCTGTTGTGAATCTCCACATTGCATCCTATTGTACACCCATGTTTGATGGTTAAATCACTTTTTGATGGTCAAACCTTTCCTAGTTTGTATTGAGTTGGACCTCCACTGCTCCATTCACGCCTTTATGGCCAACTCTGCAGCTGCTGGCCTGGGGGGGGGCGGCCGGCTGACACCGCCAGCTGGTTGGGGGCCTCGTGTGATGCCAAGCAGTTTCAAAAACCCCAAGTGATTGATGATTGTAGGGGTTATTATCAATCACTTTTTTGGGGAATTATCAATACTACATAACCCCATACAAATATAACCCCAAATGATTTATTACGAGATTATGATTCATGATACTCATTTTTTTGGGGAATTATCGTCATGATAGTGATCATAAAGGAATTCCCACTCACCATCCTGTGAAAGGAATTTGATCTCCGCCAACACAGCCAACAAGGCTTGCTGGAATATGTTCACAGCCAAGCACCAGTGGCAAAGTCATGAAGGGATTGCGTCAGCCCAAACATCCAGTTGTTCATAAATCCCAACACTTTGCTTGATCCAGGTTTTGTATATATACATATGCATATGATTAGTGTGTTTATTCCCTGTGAATTTCTCTGTGCGGTCACGTATTTGCAGACCCAACTCAGGCAGAGGTTACACATTATATCACCAAGTGGGAATCCAATAAAGAAATAATTGTTTTGAGATGTTTTAGGTAAATGAAATTGGGTGAATAGTAGGTTGATAAACCAATAGGATTGCGGGAACGATATTGGGGCATTCCAAAAATTTACCTGCCAACAGATTGGGAATGTAAAGCAACAAAAACGGAGTATTCATCAAAATTCTGGACACACAGGAATCGAATATATAGAGTATATAAAATTATATAAATTGATTTAGTATAACAGTGCAACCAAAAAAAGATAAGGAGTAGTTGGGCAAACCGCAAACCAGCTGGTGAGAGGGTTGCTTATCAAGGTAATTTTCTGCCAAATGACTGCTGCCTCCTTACCCCAGTCTGCCTCAGTGAGATTGCCTAGCTCTTTGCCAGCTTTCCCCTGAGGTAGAGAAATAGAAGCCCTGCAAGCCAGCAGGATGGAGGCAAAGTCACGGCTGAAGATCGCATTGAACTCACCCCCAAAAAACAGATCGTAGATGTCACTCCAGGAATCAAACATGGCAGAGTAAAACCTCCTTGAAATGTGTTTTTTTTCTGGGTTAAGGGGAACATCATCTAAGCTACATTCTTCGAGCAATCCCGACGATTACATATATGTTGTCGGATGGTCTTGCATTTTATATTAAATGCGGTATATTCTGACATTCTACCTCACATTCTATTTGACATTCTATTTGACATTTTATTTGGCATTTTATTTGGCATTCCTTTGGGCATTCTATTTGACATGTTTCTTGGCATTCTATTTGATTGTATTTGGCATTCTATTTGACTTTTGATTTGCGATTGATTCTATCTGACAATATGTTCTGATGGCTATCTGGCCTAACATACTATCTGATATTTTATTTCACATACTGTATATATTATGACATACTTTCTGACTTCTGACATGTTATCTCACATGTATTCTGACATATTATCTGACATTTTTTTCAGATACATTCTGACATTTTATTTGGCGTTTTACCTGACGATTATTCTGACATATGCAATATTTCTGACGTTATATTTGGAATAGTGTTCGGGTTCGGCGGGGCCCAGAGAGCTGGCGAGGAAGGAGGGCGGGAAGGAAGGTCCATTTGTTTCAAGGAACATGTGTGCAATGCCTGGCAGCCAAACGACGCCTGTAGGAACACAAGCTGTTCGTCGGCTCACTGCCGCCTGACATCACCAAGGAGGAGAAGATTCTCCGAGGGTTGTCATGGTCAGATGGGTATTTTTGGAGATGGAGGTAGACCTCAAAATTAGCCATGTTAGTAAGCAAAATGATGGTACAGTGATACACCGATACACCATTTAATCAGCTTGAAACCAATAGATCAATAGTGGCCACTTTGGATCCCGGTTTTGGTTTTGGTTGAATTCCTGGTTTTGTTGGTCAGATCCCGATATGTGTTGCGTTTATTTAATGCTTAGTACATGTTCCATGTTTGTTCGTTTTTTGTGACAGCCTCTTTTCAGCAAAGATGGCTGGTTGGAAAATCTTCAGTTTGTATTTTTTTAGCGATGAGCACGACATTGAGGATTCCCACAGGCACTCTACATCGCCATATTGGTTTATATGTTTCTCCGGAGGGTATTATGAAGAGCCTGCAAGCCGGGGCTCAAACTCAAATGCCAATTGGGTCCCAATCAACTGCAGTGATTCGGTAGGCGCACATGACTGTTGCGGAGGGCGCAACTGCACCTGGTTCCTACAAGCCAGCCCCTGGACTACCATTTGGCCCAGATGGCTAAGATAGGTGCTTTTCAGCCAAACAGATGTTCGAGATGATTGGAGAATCATACCACAGGTTTGGCCTGGCAAGTTCTGAAGGCCGATCCTTGCCCCCGGTCGTCCTGGACGGCCTATGCTGTCTCAGATCAGGCGATCGTCCTGGCCGACCTGAAATGGACGGAGTGAGGAGTTCATTGCGCGGTACCCTGCAGGAATGTATCCAGGAGCAGATGAAATGATTGATGCTGCAAGATTGAAATCCTCACGCAGAACGGTCATAAGCCATCGTTTGCCCGGACCCGGAAGTGCTATCATCGCTTGTATCATCAGCATCAACATCAACACCAACATCAACATCATCATTTATTGAATTTACTGAGCAATAATTATTTGTTTTGTTGAAGATCAACACTGTAGATACCCCTGACCCCCCAACCTAAATGGTGATGAACTGTTTATCTGGAAGGTGCTTGTATCTTTCCTTCATCTCGTGTAACATTCATGGAACAATCTCTCATTTATTGAAAATAAAAAATGTAGATCACCCTCGAATCCCCCGCAACCTAAACGGTGATGAAATGTATCTTGAACACGTTGGACCATTCTTGTGTTTCGTTGAACAACTGAGTTTAAACTCACATAACATAAGACATGGTTTTTGATGTCAGAACATGTTGCCGAAGATGGACTGAAACCAATATGGACAACATGCCCAAGAAATGGTGGATGGCCTGCAGCTGTGGATTGTGTATGACCATGTGGCATCAACAGGAACCAGAATGGTTACTTTTCGGCATTGTGGGTTCAAGCAAACTTGTCTTAAATCGTCCCTTTTCAAATCATGCAACTCCCATAATTAGTCCAATATTATTTGCCCAAGACCCCAAATCATTTGGGTAAGAACGGCCTCAGCGGAATGATGATTAAGATTTTGGGAACTATCCCAAGGTGGCCTGAATTTGGCTTAGTGAATCATTATGCCGTACTCTGATCATTTGTTTGTTATTGTCTTTGATGTTTTTTGGTGGGTCGAACCTACTGATCCTTCAGCTATGATGGAGACCATTCCGCCTCAATGTATGAGCCCCATGAACTATTGTTATATCTACCATGAACCATAGTTAGCCTCGGTATAGACCAACTTAGCTAACACTATGGGCCCCCCCAGTGTGTCCCCATGGTGTGCGGAGCAAGCTAAATCGGTAAGGGTCAATTTCTTTTGGTGCCCCAAAAAATGGATGGTTAATACTACTAAGAGTAGACTAAGCAAATTTGTGGTCCCCCAGGCATGACCCATACCCAAATCATTGAGTCGTCCAGGAAATTGAGATGGTCTTCAAAACCTACGGTGAGGTCGCGGACGTTCACGTGATCTCTGGAGACAGCGCTGCTGGCGCTGTGTTGTGTGGCTGAGCTGTGCAGGTGATCCGATGTATATCCCAATGATCGGGATGGTATATATTCATATAGATATTTTTTTATATACAGTAGTTCACTATGCTATATACACACATATAAAATACATGTGTAATGATTATACAAGGGATTTAGATAGGTTAAACATGAACAATTAGAATTTAAAGACCACACAGATGGTGGTATTATGGGAATGTAACGGGATTTAATTGGAATATATACTTCGACGCATGGATGCTAGATCCACGACACTCGAGGAACATCCTCCATTGAAAACGGTGCTTAAACCGAGTTCAACGAATCGAAAAGCATGACGCATTTGGGCAAATCGTGGCCTCTCCGGCCTTTCAGATGTAGAACATTTGCCCAAATGAGTTCAGCATTTACCTTTAACATTTTAACATCCTTTAAGAAACTGGGATCGTCCATGAAAAAAACTCGAAGTTTCGTCAGCGTTTTACTCGGCACCTCCTTCCATTATGGGGATGCCGGGCATCTCAAATGCTCCGACTGGTTTTGAAACCAGTCCTGGTGGTTGAGTTTCCTTTCTGGTAGGACTGGCAGTTGTCCTACAATTGTTGATCTTATTTAGATTCATGTTCCTGGGTATGATCCGTACTTGGGTTGGTAGCTTCATGGTTTTTTCCGAACCTTGAATGAACATGAGATGATGATTCCGACAAGGAATTTCAAGGTTGAAACCATTAGCCAGCTTGTTGTCCCCATGAGATTGGGATCAAAACACCATCCAATGAGGGATAATGAGGGGTACAGTGATGTTTCCTCAAACGTCCCAGTGACCCGTATATTCTTCGGCCTTGAAGCCACCGTCCCCAAGATGGGGATCCCATGATTGCCATAGTGGGGATGAACATCTATTTACCAACTAATGGTATTTAATCACTAATTATATATAATGGTACTCGTAAATGGATATCATTGAATATATTCCATTTTCGTCAATTACCAATTTACATAAATTTATGATTTGGGTGTTGAACTGGGGCAGTTTTGACCCATAGCCATATCATGCTTCTTTTTTTTTTCCAAGTCCTTCACGAGGTCAGGGTTCACATCCGCAGGTTTTGGCTGGCTATATCCCCAGCTTTACCCATCATAAATTCCTATGACCCCGACCCCATAGTCCCATTATATCTCCGTCATATCCCATTAAACAGCATTTTGTGCAGCTTACATCACCACGTTTTAGGTGAAATCCAGGGTCGTGTTAGTTAGAATCCCACTTTTGGCCGGTGAAATCCACGATTTTCATGATGGAATCCGCCAGTGCTTCACCTGGGCCGACCTCATTGGTTGCCCTCGGAGAGACAACGCCAGGAAATAGATCAAACTCCGGCCAGGCATGTGCTGGCACCTCAGGACAATTGGGTCAAGTAACCTATGGAATTACCATATGACTGTGGGGAATAAACATCCATTACCCACTTGTCTTAGGGTTGATTCCAGGGTTTTGACTCATTTAGCCATAGATGTAGAATTTGATGTACAGTGGGCATATATTTTTGTTGGAAAAACATGTCAAAATGAAAACAATGGTGTGTGCGGTTTTGATCAATGTGCGGTTTTGATCAACCAAACACGGTGGATGTTTTACCAACCGAAGATGGGATTTGAACCCTTGAAGACTGGATTTTGAGAACCAAATGCAACCATCATTGCGTTATCAGCATCGCCATCATTCACGATCGAGAAATCCATCCAAAGAATGGACGCCCGATCCTCTGCTGGCTTGGCCCGGCCAGTGGTGACACCCTCGAATCCCCAAGCCTTCCCAGAGTTGGTTAGTCTACTATCTTGCCCGGTGGTAAAGCACACGTGGCTACATGGAAGTGCTTATTGCCAAGTGATATCCTAAGTTCTGTTGGGTAGAACCCCAAGTTTTGATGTTGAATCCAAATTCCTCTTGATCAATCGAAGTGCCTTTGATGCGGTTTTTTATTTCCACAGTTGAGTTGAGATTTTGATGATTCAAGACCCTTCCATGGTAAGATCCCCATCTTGGGTGGATTTCTTCGGCTGAGGCATTTGTGATGTACAAAGCCAGGGAGTATGGTGATGCGGCCATTCAGGTCACCTTTGGCGCGATTTGACAAAAAAAACACATTTTTCCCGAATGCGTAGCAAGGGTTCCCGTTTCACTCTGGGGGTTTGGGGGTTGAGGGTGTGTTCGCCAGACGTTGCGCAACCGTCCGCAACCG
>BGPT01002468.1:18767-84499 GCA_003297045.1 Symbiodinium sp. clade C Y103 | reverse complement strand
AAATTCGGCAATATACTCGAAAGCTTCAACCACCTGATGTGTGAATTGTTGAAAACCCCAAATCTTACAATCATCAATGAAAGTAGAGATAGACACTTGGGAAAGCTCGCCCCTTCCTTGTTTGGATTGCAAAAGTTAGAGTTGGGCAGGCCTGAAACCCGACGACCCCAGGCTTTGGGGATGGGGCCTGAAAGAAGGCCAGAAAAAGAAATGCGTACCCATATGGCTACATGGTGACCGGGTGGAATTCTCAACTGACAGCCTTCTGACTTTCTCTTGGGGCCCAACTCTCTTTGCTCCACAGGGCCTGAAAAAAGCCCAAGATGAGCAACATTCAAGCCATAGCAAGGACAGTTCCTTCCTCATTACCGCGTGGCCCATCAGCCACTGCCAAAACTACTTTGCATGGAGCTTCACCGCTTTATTCCAGGGATTCCACCCTGAGACTGATTGGTACGGAAACCTTCTGCCTCGGAATTTAGCGAAACTTGCCGGCAAGCCGCTAACCAATCATGGATATTCCTTTTGGGTTTTCAGGTGATTTGGAATACTATGCCAATCACCTAGGCTTTCCGCACTGGTCCTCGCACAGCTTCTGCTGGCTTTGTGACTGTCACAAGCTTGACCCCTTGAAAAACCCTTACGATTTCACTGCCGCACCTGGATGGACTGTGAAAAGTTTAGCAGGCTTGAAAGAAAGCCCTTGCACCAGCCACGCTCTCTTCACCATCCCTGGTAGCTTGCCTGAATACAGAGTGTGTTTGGATGTCTTGCACACGTTGGATTTGGGTGTGTCAGCGAGGCTGGCTAGATCGATTTTACATGCCTGGACATTCCCCCCAGGAAGCAAGAAAAAAGATGAGCCGGAAACGCCGCCAACATTTGGGCCATGCTAAAAGCATATACAGAATTAGGTATCAAAGAAAAATTCAATAACATGGTCGTGTCTATGCTTGCTTCCGCGGAAAATCCTTTTTCACAACCGGCAAAGCTAAAAGGACATGCTGGTGAAATTCGACACCTCATTCCTGCTTTGGCATTGGTGGCCTGGAAGAAGGCCAATGAAAGCCAAGCTTTTGCCCAAATAGCTGAATGTTGCCACCATCTCGCAAAATTCTATTCCATCATTGCGGAAGATGACTTTTTCATGACCAAAAAGGCCGAGGCGGAAAAATGCTTGAAAGAAAGCATGGCCCATTACATCTGGTTGCACAACCATTATGACGATGGAGTCAAGTTTACTTTGACCCCCAAATGCCACTTTGTGGCACACATTGCCTTAATGTTGCAATGNCTGGTTGCACAACCATTATGACGATGGAGTCAAGTTTACTTTGACCCCCAAATGCCACTTTGTGGCACACATTGCCTTAATGTTGCAATGGCAAAATCCAGCTACTTGCTGGACTTACAAGCAGGAATCCTTCATGGGATACATTGCAACCTTGGGCCACAGCTGCTCACACGGCACGAGAGCTGTGAAATTAAGTGAATCTTTTATCACCAAATACACAATGGCTTTGCAGCTGAAAGTAAATGATATGCTGTGAAGGCCTGAAAGAAGGCCAGCTGCTTGCAATCAAGCCATTTGCCAGCCTCACCGGTCGTAGTGCTAACTTGACTCCTTTGCCCTCTAAGAAAAAGAACATATGCTGCAGCTTGGCAAATGAGGGCACATCAAAGTATATAACAGCTACTATCACTATCAATACCGGATCAATATCAGATCGGGATCAATATCGAATCAATATCATGATCAATATCTGATCAATATCACACCAATATCAGGATTGAACACGATATTGAAATTCAAGCCTCTAAACTTGACCATTTCCAACTTTATTGAACATCATTTTTTCAATACAGGGATTGATTTTTTTCAATATCGGATCCTCAGGGAACTCAGTACGCGGGCCAAGCTTTGAGGTTCAGCGTGGACTACGGGGGTTCCCTCCTCTGGCTGAACAGGAATGACCTCGCCACTCGAGGCGTAGCGGATGGAGCGCAGGCAAGGCGCTGAGAGAGAGGCGATGCACGAGCGCCATGTGGAGTGAGGTCGCCTGTGATGCAGCCCACTCAGTGCCAGATAGCAACAAGCTGAAGCGCCCCGTGAAACGACCCCGGCTGGTCAAGTCTGACATTGTCAGCGTGATCAAAGGAGCAAAAAGTACAAAGACGGACGTGTTTTTGCTGGATGTGATGTTCATGGGTGCGATGTCAAGCTGGCGAATGGTAAGCCCTGCGTGCCTGAGCCACCCTGTGACGGTCAGGCTTTCACGATATGGGAACCATTGACTGGCACCACATGACATGGATAGAGGGCAATGCACCCGCTTGGCCGCAGCCGTTCCACCATGGTAGTCGACGCCAAGATCCTGCTCTAAGGCGAGTACTGCTGGCAGCTGACTGCAACGAAGCCCTGTCTAAAAAGTTGTACGCAGCCAAGCCTGTTACATGGTGTGGAAGGGGTGGCCTTTTGCAATGCCCATGCGTTTGGGTTCCACAAGGGACTTTGCTGGTCATTGGCGGGCTTCCCATTGCTTTTCGTGGCTACGAAAGTGATCTTGTTGCTCACCAGGCCTGCGCAGCCACCATGCCCAACATCGTCCATGTGACCGATTCATAAGGGTCTCCCTGTCAAGGAAACTGATCTAAGATCCCACCACTGAACTTTGCCGCACCAGAGATGAATTCAAAGCCTTCCCAAGCTGCCAAGATATTCTCATCTTGCTTGGGCCATGAACCAATGCGCGAGGATGCCCCGACCGTCTTTTCTGGATGGGGTTGGTGTGTCACCGAAACTCCAAACCGCACAGGACTGGCAATGGACTATCGGCAGCAAACCTGCTATCCCCTGCTTGGAATTTCAGAGCAAGAAACCCATCCCCTCCAAGATCAGTTGGGACAACAAGTTTCAAGTTTCATTTCCTCTTTAATCACATGGATGTGCTCATAATTTGGCGTTCCACCCCACCGATTGCCTGGCTCAAGCCTCCGCAGAAGCAGGGTCGTGTTTCTTTGAGGACAGCTGCAGGTTCCCTCCCAGCGCCCATGAAAAATCCTCATTGGTCTGAAGGCAAGAGAAGTAGCGCTTAGGCCGCTGGAAGTAGCGCTGATTTTTTCTTCTTAGCTGCCTTTTTAGCGTTCTGCTGAAACGGCCAGACCGCCAGTAGCTTGCGGCCTTAACCCCTCCACCGGTGTTTTTCGCACAGTTCGATCCGACAAGGCCCCACCTCTCGGTGAGTGGCTCTGCGACCATGCAGAAGCGCCGCCATCCAGTAGATCATGCGTATAGCCAGCCACCCAGATTCGCTGCTGAGATCTTTAACATCACTTGCGACGAACAAGACCGTGGTTTTTGTGGCCCATTTTTGACGAAAGCAGGTATTGATGCTGCCCATGGTGCAGGATGCTGGCGACATGGAACGGTTTCTCATCCAACAGCCGGACGGCAGAACCAGGGCCATCGACAACTGCCGCCGCACGGGACACAACCTGGCCACTATACTCTCCATGAAACCAACTGCGGTGCATTTCGATGCTATGCAACCTTCGGACGCATGGTGTGTGATGCGCTCGATCTGCATCAACCGCCTCAGGATTCTGAGCCATGGCTGCGCATGCGCATTGGCACTGGCACTGACGATCTTCCAGATGCGGTGGTCTCCTATGTTTCAGCTATGTGGCCACATTCGTCCCGGACCAAGGGTGGCGTTTCACACCTATATGCATCGCTTTGACTAAGGGCTAGAATCGATAAGCTGTCGTTAGTTTCAACAGGTCCCCACAACTGGGCGTGGCAATCGCTCGTCGATGTTGCCTCTCCTTTGCAGCTGCCTACTTTGATGATGAGGAGTTGGCCGTGGAGTTCTTAACCGAGTCCAATTCCTCGCAGCTGGGGTTGAGGTTAGCTTTCACTTCCATGGGAGCAACCCGTCAAGCAGCGAAGGCTTTTCGCCCAGCCACAAATCGCGACTTCCCCATGCGGGGAAATATTCAGGGCAGGAGATCATCACCAAGCTCAGTTCCACTATCCAGGAAGCCAAGATGGACCGAGACACAGCCAGCAAGCTTCGTGGCGATCTTAACTGGATTCAGCAGCTGTGCAGGTCAAACTGGCCCGGTTTGTAGGCTTGGGGATGCGCCCTGCACTCCAGTCGTTGAAGATCCTGGTGCCCAACATGTGTCCTCTGCGAGCCACATGCCTGATACCATGAGCGGTCTTGGAAGCCTATAATGCCACGAAGCCAAGGAATCTTCCCGAGTGAGACCTTAGCGGGACTTGGCACCCTGGTTTCACCAGGATGTGTTGGCTCATTTTGATGTGTTTTGGTTTATCAATAAGGAGCCTGCTGCCAGTTGCCTAATTAGGGGCAACAGTCGTGAACACGACGTGCACGCCCTCCTCAAATGCCGGGTGTGGGTAGAGAATCTGTCGCGCGCTCAGATGATCAATGGACCATGCCCAAGGATGGACGATCGCGGAGTACCAATTTCTGCACGACCTTCTACCGCGTTTTTTGGGCGTTTTCCTTGCTCACCTGAAATTATCTGACCGTGGGTGAATATCAGTATCTTATTTCTTACAGTGGGTATGGATGTTAAGTGTCTGCGACCTTAGCCAGTTGTCCTTGTGAGATATATCATGGATATACTCCAAGTACTTTGACCCATTGTTACTTAGTAACAATGTCCATGTCAGATACCTTTAGAGGACGAAGTCATGCGTGCGGAAAGAGTAGAAACGATGCCGCTGATGCCAGCATGTTTCTTACTTTACGGCGTTGTAAGTTGGTTGGGAAGGGTCTCACTGTAGTGTGAAGCATGTCTGTGTTTGTGAACATGTAATTTGGTGGCCAAATTTGGCTCAAGATTGCATATTCCACCGGTTTTCTTCCCCACCCTCTCCACCCTGACCCCCTTTGCGGGGTGATGGGCGGAGGGTCTTTGTGAGGTTTCCCATCTACTACCCTGGTCTTAGCCCATTAACCTGAAATTGCTTCTGGTATTTGGGGATGAGTATAGATGTCAAGTGTCTGCGACCTTAACCAGTTATCCTTGTGAGATATATCATGGATATACTCCAAGTAGTTTGACCCATTGTTACTTAGTAACAATGTCCATGTCAGATACCTGTAGGGCGTCAAGGGTAACGATACGTGAGAAGACGAAGTCATGCGTTCGAAAAAAGTATGAACGATGCCAGCATGTTTCATTATGAAACCAAACCCACCGTGAGGATTGAGTCAAGCCGCACAGCTGCATGAAGGTCAAGAAGTTTCTGTCTAAAGGTAACGGATGGCAACGGTGAATGCAAAAAATCCCTTTGACTTCCTGACGATCTGAAGCCACACACTCCTTCCTTACAGCCTTACAACAGGTTCGATATGACATGTTCTTGGTATGTTTTGGTACAAGACCCACAGATTATCTTGATATGTTGAAGTACTTGACAGCAGGCACTTCCAGCTCTCATCCACTGCGTGGGGCTGGGATGCACGGGTGTTGAAAGCAAAGACTTGTTGTCCTTTGCAACTTTGGGGATGCAATGCTTCCATAAGGTGAACCCACGCATTCAGTTCAAGCCAAGCGGCAGAGTCTCACGGAGACGGAAATCCACAATCAGTGGAAATGGGCAGTGGATACCTTCTTGGCCAGCTCATTGCCTCTTGGCTAAAAATGGAGGGCGCAAAGTCATGATCATTTCAACTTTGAACATGGTATGCCAGCAGCATGATCCCATTTAAGTAGCGTCTTTTTCCTGGAAAGCGTGCAGAGGTTACGCGGTTAGGCTGCGCGGAGCATTTCCCTCCGCGAGAGGCTACGTGAGGCTACGCAGTGTGCAAGGGTAGAGTACGCGGACCCGTTTTGCAAGCAAATACCTGAAATATTATAAACATGTAAAAACCCTCCTCAGCCATAAGGCCAAACCCTGGAAATAGAATCTGTTTTTTCTGATTTATTTCTCCTTCAAAAACGCGCCTGAGAAAAGATTCCCGAAAAACATTTTGAAAAGTCTGTTTGGCTCAGATATTTTTGAAGAAAAAATATCAATTTTTCTGGAAAATGCGACATGTTTCTGAAAAAACGTGACATATTTCTCAAAAAAAACTTTGAAGAAAACCTTTACTTTTTCCCGAGAGCGTCTGAGCGAAGGGTTCTTCTAAGAGTGGGGGTCTGCCATACATCTTCACATACTCATCATCTTCACATCCTTATCATCACATCTTCACATACTTACATCTTCACATCTTCACATCCTCACATCTTCACATCTTCACATCCTCACATCTTGCGCATCCAACCTCATTTCGTGCGAAAAGGTTACTCCAGGACGCGTGAAATCGCAATTTTATTTCAGTTTTTTCCACATCGACCCTCATCTCGTGCGAAAAGGTTGCTCCAGGACAAGCGAAAGCGCAATTTTACTTCAGTTTTTGCGCATCGAACCTCAATTCCTGCGAGAAGGTTGACGTTTCGCGACGCCTCGTCCTAACGAGAGAATAGAAAAAGAAGGAGAGAGAGAGAAAGGGGAGAGAGAGAGAGAGAGGGAGAGAGAGGGAGAGAGAGAGGGAGAGAAAGGTGAAGATGTGAGGATGTGAAGATGTGAAGATGTGAGGATGTGAAAAACTGAGGTAAAATTGCGCTTTCACGTGTCCTGGAGCAACCTTTTCGCACGAAATGAGGGCCGATGTGCGGAGGTAAAATTGTGATTTCACGGAGCAACCTTTTCGCACGACATCAGGGTCGATGTGCAAAAATTGAATTGCGATTTCACGTGTCCTTTGAACGACATGAGGGTCGATGTGCAAAAACTGCGGGTAAAATTGCGATTTCACGCGTCCTGGAGTAACCTTTTCGCACGAAATGAGGTTCGATGCGCAAAAACTGTGAGGTATACAATTGCGATTTCAAAGTGTCCCGCAGTAACCGCGTCTGTGTAAGAGGATCTGTGTGTAAAAGCGTCTGTGTGTAAAAGAGTCTGTGTGTAAAAGGGTCTGTGTGTAAAAGGGTCTGTGTGTAAAAGTGTTTGTGTGTAAAAGCGTCTGTGTGTAAAAGGGTCTGTGTGTAAAAGCGTCTGCCTGTAGAAGCGTCTGTGTGTAAAAGGGTCTGTGTGTAAAAGCGTCTGTGTGTAAAAGTGCTTCTGTGTAAAGGTGTTTATGTGTTAAAGCGGCTGTATGTGAAAGTGTTTGTGTGTAAAAGGGCCTGTGTGTAAAAGGGTTTGTCTGTACAAGCGATTGTGTGTAAAAGCGTCTGTGTGTAATAGCATCTGTTTGTAAAGGCGTTTGTGTGTAAAAGTGTATCTGTGTAAAGGTGTTGGTGTGTAAAAGCGTCTGTGTGTAAAAGCGTATCTGTGTAAAGGTGTTGGTGTGTAAAAGGGCCTGTGTGTAAAAGCGATTGTGTGTAAAGGTGTTGTTGTGTAAAAGGGTCTCTGTGTAAAAGGGCCTGTCTGTAAAAGCGTCTGTGTGTAAAAGCGATTGTGTAAAAGCGTCTGTGTGTAAAAGCTTTTGTGTGTAAAAGGGTCTGTGTGTAAAACCGTCTGTGTGTAAAATCGGCTGCGTCTAAAATCTTCTGTGTGTAAGAGGTCGTAAAAGGGTCTGTGTGTAAGAGGGTCTGTGTGTAAAAAGTGTTTGTGTGTAAAAGCGTCTGTGTGTAAAAAGGTCTGTGTGTAAAAGCGTCTGTGTGTAAAAGCGTATCTGTGTAAAGGCGTATCTGTGTAAAGGTGTTGGTGTGTAAAAGGGCCTGTGTGTTAAAGTGTTTGTGTGTAAAAGCATTTGTGTGTAAAAGTGTTTGTGTGTAAAAGGGTCTGTGATGGTCTGGCGTCTCTGTGTAAAGGTGTTTGTGTGTAAAAGGGCCTGTGTGTAAAAGGGTCTTTGTGTAAAAGCGATTGTGTGTAACAGCGTCTGTGTGTAAAAGCTCTTGTGTGTAAAAAGGTCTGTGTGTAAAAGCGTCTGCGCGTACAAGCGGCTGTGTGTAAAAGCTTCTGTGTAATTGCGTATCTGTGTAAAGGTGTTGGTGTGTAAAAGGGTCTGTGTGTAAAAGTGTTAGTGTGTAAAAGCGCTTGTGTGTAAAAGCGTCTGTGTGAAAAAGCGTCTGTGTGTAGACGGGTCTGTGGGTAAAAGCGTCTGTGTGTAAAAGCGAGTGTGTGTAAAAGCTTCTGTGTGCAATAGGTTCTGTGTGTAAAAGCGATTGTGTGTAAAGGTGTTGGTGTGTAAGAGGGTCTGTGTGTAAAAGCGTATCTGTGTAAAGGTGTTGGTGTGTAAAAGGGTCTGTGTGTTAAAGCGTCTGTGTGTAAAAGCGTTTGTGTGCAAAAGCGTCTGTGTGTAAAACCGTCTGTGTGTAAAAGAGTTTGTGTGTAAAAGCGGCTGTGTGTAAAGGTATTTGTGTGTAAAGGCTTTTTTGTGTGTAAAAGCGTTTGCGTGAAAAAGGGTCTGCGCTGGTTTGTGTGTAAAAGCGTTTGTGTCCAAAAGCGTCTGTGTGTAAAATCATTTGTGTCACAGGGTCTTCGTGTAAAAATGTTTGTGTGTAAAAGTGTTTGTGTGTAAAAGGGTCTGTGTGTAAAAGCGTCTGTGTGTAAAAGCGTTTGTCTGTAAAAGCGTCTGTGTGTAAAAGCGTTTGTGTAAAAGCGTCTGTGTGTAAAAGCGTCTGTGATGTCTTTTTTCTTTTGGGCATTAGCGTATTTTCCATTATTTATGCTTCATGCTAAAAGATGTTCATACTTACACCTCTCACTATGCTCCTCTACCCTCTCGGGCCATCCGTCGTCTAGTTTCATATTCATGTTTTGGCAAGGAAAAGGAAGAAAAACGATGGAGAAACCTACATTTTTTTGGAGAAAACATGGGGAGCAGCCCCGGAAGCCTTGAAATCAACAATTCCCAGTAAGTACCGAGGAATTTCTGAACATGTGTTTTTTTTAATGCAATACTTCTGGAAAAATGATTTTGGAGAAAACCTTGATTTTTCTTGTTTTTCCACATTTTGGCAAGGAACAGGCATCAAAAGAATGAAACATTGAAACAACAAGTTTTTTCCTTCAAAAAAAGGGGAGCAGCACCGGAAGCCTTGAAATCAACGAATATGGTCTGATTTTTTCAAGAAAAATCATGTTCAAGAGACCCTAAAAAGTGTGGGGGTGTGAGGGTATTGTATGACCGAAGGAAGTTTAGAAGTCAAACTTCCGACAATATGGACAGATGGAAAAGCACAGCCAGGAAGAAAGTCAGAAGAGAGAAGATCAGAGAGGAGAAAGTCAGAAGTCAGAAGAGAGAAGATGCAGGTGCGCGAAAAGGTAAGGAAAGTCGCGAAGCACTGCGTTTGTCCAATGTCTTGTGGCTTCGGACGGTCGAAAAGTAGGCTCGCTAGAGCGGCGGGTGCGGAGCCATCTCGGGAGATGAGAGATGAAAAATTGCACGCCGCTGTGGTGCGAAGCACATTTTGAAGTGAAAAGGTACAAAACACCTCATTGTCGGAGCACTTTTGGAAGTTGAGATGTGGAAAAAGTGCATGCAGTTGTGGCGCGAAACACATTTGGAAGTGAAAAGTGTAAAAAACTGAGGGGTTCGGACCACTTTTTGACAGTTCGATGACGATTCGATGTCGAAAAAGGTCACGCCGTTGTGGCGCGAAGCACATTTCCAAGTCACAAGTGTTAAAAACTGAGGGTTTCGGGTCAATTTTTGAAGTTTGGATGTGACTACACAACTACAAGTACAAGCACAAGTACAATTACAACTTACAACCACAACCACAACTACAATTACAACTACAACTACATTACAACTAGAACTACCACGACCACTACAACTACAACCACACTACCACTACCACTACAACTACAAC
Source organism: Symbiodinium sp. clade C Y103 (assembly GCA_003297045.1). Classification (NCBI taxonomy): domain Eukaryota; class Dinophyceae; order Suessiales; family Symbiodiniaceae; genus Cladocopium; species Cladocopium sp. clade C. The sequence continues at coordinate 74,656 of BGPT01002468.1, read as the reverse complement.
TACCACTACACTACCACTACCACTACAACTACAACTACAACTACGACCACTACAACTACAATTACTACAACTATCACTACTACGACCACTACAACTACCACCACAACAACCCCCTACCACTACCACAACAACACACAGCAACTACAACACTACAACACCGCAACACTACAACGCTACAACACTACAACACTGAAACACTGCAACACTACAACTACAACTAAAACACTACAATTACACTACAACTTCAACTACAACTACCACCAACCACAACTACAACCACAACCACAACTACAACTACAAGTACGTTACAAGCACCACTACCACTACCACTACTAGTACAACTACAACTACAACTAAATTAAAACCAGACTACAACTACCACTACAACTACAGCTACCACTACAACTACAACTGGCACAACCACAACAACTACAACTCATGCTCCCACTCCCACTCCCACTCCCACTCCCACTCTCACAACAACAACAACAACAACAACAACAACAACAACAACAACAACAACATTACAACTGCAACTACAACTTCCACTACCACTACAGCTACAACTACAACTACAACTACAACAACAGCAACTACATCTACAACAACAACAACTACAACAACAACTGCAACTTCAACTGCATGACAACTACACGTACAAGAACTACAACAACTACAACAACCACAACCACAACTATATCCACAACCACAACTACAACCACAACTACATCTACATCTACAACTACATCTACAACCACAACTACATCTACAACTACAGCCACAACTACAACTACAACTACATCTACCACTACAACCGCAACTACAACCACAACTACAACTACCACGACGACAGCTACAACTCCAACTACCACTACAACCACAACTACAACAACATTACAACTACACTGCGCTGCCTCCACCCACTTGTCGGTCCATCAGTGGTTTGCTCTCAAATCCACGATTCACAACAACCAGCCTCTCCTAAAGGTTTCCTAGCTTTGAAACTTCCGCCACCGCCTTGTGCGGTACTACTGGTGATGTGGATGATGATGATGATGATGATGATGATGATGATGATGATGATAATTATGATTGATGTTGAGGATGAAGTGGAGGATGATAAGGTGGATGATGTTGTTGATGATGATGATGATGTTGATGATGAGGAGAAGGAGGAAAGAGATGATGATGTTGAGGATGAAAAATGGCGAGGATGATGATGAAAAGGATGGAAATGTTGCGGAAGATGAGGTGGAGGATGATGGTTTTGAGGATGATGAGGTGGATGATGACGAGGATGATGTTGAGGATGATGAGGTGGATGATGATGAGGATGATGATGATGAGGATGTTGTTGAGGATGACGAGGTGCAGGATGATGATGTCAAGGGGGAGGAAGATGATGATTTTGAGGAGGAGGAAGATGATGATGTTAAGGAGGATGATGTGGAGGAGGAGGGCGGATCTCAAGACCGGGACCCAGACTTTGTGTGAGCCTGCGCAGTCGAAATGCGCTAGGACATGTCACAAGAGCCGCTTTAGGGAAGCCTATCAATCAAAGAATAAAGGGTAATCACAATCTCTTCTTTCTCATCAAAAAGAAATCTAAAAAATAAAAAAACTAAATGAGGAAGAAGGAGGGAGGGAAGGAAGGAAGGAAGGAAGGAAGGAGGGAGGGAGGCAGGGAGGGAGGGAGGGAGGGAGGGACGGAGGAAGGGAAGGAGGGAGGGAGGGAAGGAAGGAAGGAAGGAAGAAAGGAAGGAAGGAAGGAAGGATGTGAGAATAGGTATCGGTTTTGTCATGCTGGTTTGGGGAGAGGCGCTGCGCTCAGCCTTCCCCCCCAATCACCCTTTGTGTTTTTTTCTATGTAAACCTAAGCTGCCACACTTGCAAATATATTTACATTACTCACATGTATTTGTATATATATATATATTTATATTTATATTTATATATGTAGTTGATATTATTTAAATATACACACATTTACACATAGCATCGCAAGAATCAACATTTATATTTCTAGTGGTTTTATATCCACACATTGTATCACCACATTGAACAACCTAAACCAACCTTAAGCAAGGTTCAATTAGACCCTTAACCAACCTTGAATAATGGCCTCAGACCAACACTTTAGATATGACCTAAACCAACCCTAAATAAACCCTACACCATCGAGACATGGCTGAAAGCAATCTAAACAACACACGCCTAAAGAAACCCTAAACCAATCCTAAATAAATCTTAAACCAACAACAGTATGATGAGATCCAATGAAAGCATTTGCACCCAACACGGTTGTGTCTCAACCTGCATTCGGCATGTACACAAACGGCAAGGTCTGCATTCTATATACATTCAGTACCAAATTTAACCTACAGCATTACATATGAGGACTGCTATGGTCATTCTGCTTTGGGGGGGAGGCGCTGCGCACTCCTCCCCCAATCCCGCTCCTCCCGTTTTTTAACTTAAATCCAAGCTTGCACACTTGCCAATACACTACTCTTCAGTTACATGTATATTATATCATAGCGTTCGGGATTGTGGTCCGCTAAACGTTTTTTGCACCGATACACCGCACACCGATACACCAATACACGGATACACGGATACACCGAATGCCGTTCATTTATGTTTATTTAGGGTTTGGGCTTGGTTCGGGTTTGCTTAGGGTTTTTTACGGTTTGTTTAGGGTTTGTTTAGGGTTGGTTTACGGTTCATTTAAGGTTGGTTATAAGTCACCGTAAACACAGCGATCGGCGTAATGGCCTATCGACCGGCGTATCGGCGTAAACACAGCGATCGGCGCATCGGCGTATCGGCGTAAACACAGCAATCGGCGTATCGGCGTATCGGCGTATCAGCGTATTTACGCTTACGGACCCCAATCCCGAACACGCTGTAATTTAAATAGATTTATATTTATATATATATATATATATCTATTCATGTATCAACTCATTTTCTGTGTATATATAATATATCCTTTTTTTGTATACACACACATATATATACACAATTCATCCCTAAACAAATTTTTAATACCCTTCACCAACCCGAAATAAACCTGAAACCAACCCCAAACAGACCCTAAACCAACCCTAAATGAACTCTAAACCATCGAACCATCTATGAAAACTGTCAAACATTTTGCATATTGGCACATGTACAGTTTCATGTCATTTCATTCACACCACATCATTTCGGTGGTGCCGCAGTGGCTCCGAGCTGCTCAAGAAAAGGCGTGACGTGCCTTCGAACCTCCCTGCCAAACATGGCAGTGGAGCCATGGCGAGGATGGCAGATGCCTTTGGTGTGGCATCTGGTGCATGGAATTCGATGAGCCCAATAGACGCTCAGGCGGCCAATGGAATCTCAGCAGGCATTTTGCCTTTGACACGATGTTTCATGAGGAGCTGGCCCAGCACTGCATGCTCATCCAGGACTTTGACATGACTGGTGAGCTGATGGCCAAGCACACTCTGAACTATGACCACATGATGGAGTATGACGGCATTCTCAACTCCCCCAAGTCCATTTCCAACGAGAATGTGACTATGAATGGTAGCTGTATCTTGTGGGCGCACTGCGCTCAGGAGATGGTCAAGGAGTACTACAGCAGCAATGCTACGTATCTGCAACATGGACTTTGCTGTGAACAAGGTGGGTGGATTGTTGCCATTCAGGACGACATGGGATTGGACCCCTTCGACGACCATGGAGGATCGGTGCCTCATGGTGATGCTTTCACACTGCTGAGTTCATTGTCAGTGCTCGCAACACTAAGGAGCTCTATGACCAGATTTGCAGCTGCGATGGAACCCTACGTGACGATGGCTACAACATGGTGTATGTCTTGGTTGTCTTCATACCCTATGACATCATTGGGCATTGGCGCTTTCATGGTCTTCCTGCTGCACATTGGCTACACCAAGATGAACAAGCAGGTGAAGCTCAGATCAAGGAACCACTTGGGCCCATGCAGGAGGAGAAGATGGAAAGGCAACCTTCGAGGACGATGGCAAAGTCATTTGCGCCTATGTGGTTTGATCTTCATGACCCTCTACTTGGAGGCTGGTAGCATGGATGCTCAGCAAGCCAGTGACATGCTGACCCGCATCATGGATTTGAGTTAAGCTGCAATTCAGGCAGCCAATGCAGCATCCAACATGATGAGTGAGTTTCAGGCCAAGGCAAAGGCGGATCACGTTTTGGAGATGGAGCCAAGATTCTTAGGACTCTTTGAGGTGGACGACCCGGTGAAGTACACTCTTTGGCGTGAGCTATTCATCAATTCGATCACCTTCTGTGACCCCAAGTATGGTGAGCTGATTCGAGACGTGGAGGCGCTGGACATTGTGGAGCCTATTGGCACGATGGAGCCCAACATCAGAGAACTTGGCATCAAGCTCTACAGATCCTCAGCTCCTACCTTCGTGGACCAGCCTACAATGCAGCAATGATCGAAATGGCTTTGCAGCGTGGCACAAGCTGCAAGGTTTGTACGCTCCAAGGGCAAGACCAAGAGCCTTAGCAATTGGCCAAGCAATTATGCAACATCCTTCCTTTGGAGGTCAGAAATCAATGCTTGAGAACCTTCTTCAAGTCGATTCTCTTCTTGACCAATATGACAAGATGGCCAGTGGACAGAAGATGCCTGATGATTTGACAGATTCAGCCATTCTCAGGTGCATCGACGCTCCAACACGACGTCACTTAGAGATGGTCATGGATGAGACCTACACCTACAGCAAGTTGAAGGAGAAGCTCATTTTGCTGGGCAAGAACACCAAGAGTTGGTCTGGAGACAGCTTCTTAAAGTCTCTCCAGACGATCCAGAACCCTGCAACCTCGAGCGCTACAACATCCCAAGGCCCAGTTCCTATGGAAGTTGACCAGGTGTCCTATGGGCACAAGGGCAAAGGCAAGAACAAGGGCAAGAGCGGCAAAGGTAAGAAAGGTGGATGGTTTGGAATCCCCTACGGTGGCAAGTCCTATGGACACGGCAAATCCAAGAGCAAGCACAAAGGCAAGAAAGGCAAGAGCAAGAACAAGGGCAAGCAGTCCTACAAAGGCAAGGGCCATGGCAGTGGCAACAACAACACTTGCAGGTTGTGTGGTCAACAAGGCCACTGGGGCAATGAATGTCCCAATCGAAACAACGTCAGCCAGGTGAATGAACAAGGTGGTGCAGCACAAGGTCAACCTGTTGATGCTGCAAGCGATGGTGGAACTACATCAACAAGGAGAACTTCAGTTGGATCAGCTTCAACGACATCTCAGTCAACAACATCAAGGGCGAGCAATGTGAGACGAGTCAAGCTCTACAACGTTGCAACTCCACCTAACTCTGGCCCTGAGATCTTCGAGCTGGAGAGCATTGCGGATGTGGAAGAATGGTATTCTACGTGCATGGTGCGCTCTGTAGACTACGAGGTCTTCAACATGGCGACTGGAGATGAAGCTGATGGAGGTGAAGAATGGAGAGATGATCCTCTCTATGGATGGTATGGCAACATTGGCCATGACTTCGACAAGGTGAAAAGCTCGGCTGACGATGATGTGGATTGGTACCATGTCAGGGCAGTCCCATTGCAGGATTCTCAGTTGATTGTGCTGCAGATATCAGTATTTTGCCCAAAGCAATGTGTGAGAAAGGAACTAGCCGCAGGCTTGGGAGAACGGTGTTGCAAGATGCGCAAGGTGGTCGTTTGGAAACTTATGGAAAGCGTTCAGCCCAACTTGAATGTGCGCCGTGGACGCCATTTGGCCCGAGAATTTCGTGGAAACGATCATGGAACTCCAGAAACATTTGCTCCAACATCAGGGATTGGTTCCAGGCTGGTACTACTTCTTCACATCTGCCTGAAGTGGTTCTTAAGTTTCATGGATGTGAAGGGCCCATTACCACAGCAGGAAAGAGTCTTAGTTGAGAAACCTGTGTGGTATGCTGGTGAAGGCCACACCCAATACTGGACTCTATCAAAATGCTGGCCTGGACAGTGCAACGCTGCAGCACGGTTTTTCAGTTTCCTTTGCGATCACCTCTCTGCCCTCGGATTTTCCAACAGTCCTCTTTTGCCAAGCCTATTTCGACATCAAGAACGTGATTTGGTTCTATGTTCTCATGTGGATGATTTGATCGTTTGCGGATCTCAAGGAGATGTGGCATGGCTGGTGAAAGAACAGGAGAAGAAGTTTACTTTGTTTGGAGGAGGATTGGTACTGCCGCAGACCAAGACCCAAAAGAACCAGTTCGTTTCTTGAAGAAGAGGCATTTCTTCACAGGTGCTGGTGTGGTGATTTCTCCCCATGAAAAGTACATTGAGGAGCTGGTGAAAGCTCATCGTGTGGAGAATCGAAAACCCAAAGCAACACCAGACATAGCTTTTTGGAATGTTTTGGATGGCGACGAGTTGGACGATGAGGAGAAGCACACCTTTAGATCCAGCATGTGCACACTGAGCCAGGACCGTGTGGACATCCAACACGCAGTGAGGAATTTGCCCCAGTGGATGTCAAAGCCGACAAGACCTGCGATGGATGGTGTGAGGCATTTGGTCCTCTACTTGAAGGGCACTCCCACCTATGGCGTCTTCCTTCCCTATACAGTGCCAAGCAACAGCAAGCTGGAGGAGATCCATGGAAAGAGCTCAAGCTGCTTGAATGGTTAGCGCATTGAAGTGTTCACTGACAGTGATTGGGCTGGAGATCGTTCGAATACTGAACGTAGACGTCATTCAGTTTCATCTGGCATGGCGTTTGTCAATGGATGCCTAGCAACAGCATGGAGCAGAACACAGAAGTCAATTGCCTGGTCAAGCTGTGAAAGTGAATATCTTGCTTCTGCTGGTGGTGGTGCTGAAGGTCTATATACATTGGGCGCCTACGGGAATTTCTGGTGCGCAAGGATGTCTCCATTGCGGTGGTCACTGATTCAAGCTCTGGAAAAGCCTTTGCACAGAGGCTTATTAGTGTGGGCAGGATGAAGCACATTGACGTGAAGTTTCTTTGGCTTCAACGTTGTGTCAAAGAACAGCTGCTCACGATGTGGCCGACCTGGGGGCGAAGAAGCTCAACAAAGTGCGCCGTTCGTTTCTCATGTTCCTCATGGGCATTGTAGAGTTCAAGGATGAGATCGACTGCTATGTGCCTGTCGGTGAGGATGAGTTCAATGAGCACATGCAGAAGAAAATGATTGGCCAGAATATGAAGGCCGTGAGACAAGTGATGGCCCAGACTATTATTGGTGGAATGGAAAACTTCAAGCCCAAGATTTCGACATCGATGGTGCGTGCAATGACTTTGCTGGCTATGCAGCCAATGGCGAAAGGGATTCGAGTTGACGAGCTCGAACTTGATGCTTTGCTGGTGAAAGGCTATTTGGAAGTCTTCATGGAGAACACTTACTTTTTGTTTGTGTAAGGCGTGGTTTTCTTCATTGCCGGGTTTGCGCTTGGGTACAACTTCGAGAAGCTCTTCACACGCAGACAGCTGAAGAGGAAGTGGTTTTGGGTCAAGGACAAGGTCTTGCAACATTGGCCTCGTCGACGAAAGATCCAGTATGTGGATGCATGGGACCCAATCAATTGCGAACTTCGGCAGTTTCGAGTTTTGTCTTCGCCAGAAGATGCATGGAGTGGCGAAGAATACTTCAGGGAGATTCCGCAGGGATTGGCAAAGTATGTGCGGCCAGATCGAAAAAGACGCTTCAAGTACGACATGCGTGAGGTGGATCCTTTGGAAGCCTACCAGATGACGAGTGACGAGAGTGCAGAGGAAGAAAGAGAACATGATGCAGCAACAGCAGCCCCAATTGCTGAAGAGCCACGACAAGATGAACGAGGCGATGGTGAACATGACTCCAATGTGACTGGTGAGCCTATTGAGCTTCCAGGTTCTCCATCACACAGCTCTCAGGATGATCCTGCCCCTTTACCGATTGTGGGGACAGACTGGGAAGACTTGCATACTATCCTATGTCATTTTGCTGCACGACAAGCCGAGCGCGCTGACCGTGTGAGAGAGGTAGGTTTGAGACTCATCTGCTAAAAGAGTATTGCAAGGTTCACCTTATGACTCTGTTTCCCCAGCAGCCTGATATGTTTTGGGATTATGCTGGCTGGTGGAGTAGGTCTGAGCGCCATGGGTATTCAGCCTTTCAAGACATCATCATCAGAGGGCAGCATTTGGGCAATTTTGGCTCTTTTTGCGAGCATTTTGCGAGCAATGGTTCATTCAACAAGAATATGAATATAGTAGCCATAGAGATTGACAAATGACATCCCTCGGACTCTCACGATGCATTTGAGAGGGGGTGTCAAACATTTTGCATATTGGCACATGTACAGTTTCATGTCATTTCATTCACACCACATTTCAGTGGTGCCGCAGTGGCTCCGAGCTGCTCAAGAAAAGGCGTGACGTGCCTTCGAACCTCCCTGCCAAACAAAAACCATAAACAAATCCATGAACACCATGGTCAAAATGGCGAAACACCATGAATGAATCGGTGAAAACCATCGAAAAATCGATACAACGTGATAAACGCCACGGAACAAAAACATGGAAAACCATGGAAAATGGATAAAAACGCAGTTGGAATTTGATAAATACCATCCTGCCGCTACTAATGCCACTGTTGATTTTCTACTCTTCTATCTTTGCGCTACTGAAAACGCACGCTTAAAAGAAAATTAAACCCGTCAAAAATAAATTAACGCAAATATTTGTTTTTGATCATGGGGGACGAGGGCTCACTTAGTGAAACAGGTATGTTTTGATCTGTGATTTATTTATTTTGTTTGATTATTGTATTCTTTTATCATATTTTTTTCATCAAAAAATACTCGCCGTTTTCGGGAGAATTTACAGCAAAAATGCCCAAAACGCAGACTTTGTGCGAGCCTCCGCTGTCGAAACGCACGCATGGACGGGAATTTACAGGTAAAATGCGGTGGTCCAGGACCACGAGGCAGACTTCGCGCGAGCCTGCACAGTCGAAGCGCGCATGGACATCTCGGGAAAGCCGCTAAAACGGTAGTGATAATAACATGATTTTGGAGAAAACCTTTATTTTTTCCACATTTTGAAACATTGCTGGAGTTATAGCCGGTATAGCTGTCAATACAACAAGAAAACATTATCGAGGTGTCACGTTACAGGGTGCATCCAAGTCAACAGGTAGGAATCCGGAAATAATTCATTCAAAATATTATCAGATATATATTGCAGAAACATTTCAGGAATATTCAGACCGAGAATCAAACCAATATCAGGGCGTCAGGCAAAAATCAGAAAATCAATCAAAAATTAATTATTTCTGGCTATCTTCATTTTAGGCTGGTGGGATTTCACTAAGACCTGAAATTTTCGGATTGCTCCTTGGTCTTGTGATGTTTGTGAGCATCACCTCAGCACAATTACTATTTAAGGAGACAATGGTCCGAAGCGTCATACATATGTCCGAGCCCCGCAACAAGCATGATTACAGACTGCATGTAACATGTACATTATGATATTCGCACCTTGACATTCAATTTGATCGTGTAGCTGATTGCAACCAGGTTCTTTCAATATCTGTTTAGTTTTGCCCAAACAGCGCCTGGGCATTTGGCATCACCTGGTGTTGAGGTTTTTGGGGGTAAATGCGACTGAGTTATGACGAAGTGGATGATCCTAACGTATTCTTATACTATATGTTACCATGTTTGTCGCGAAAGATTTCAGTTTCTCACCCATTTCGACTAATTCAATAGCTCCGATGGTCCAAGGTTCACAAGGCTACGCTTGCTGTTCCCAGCCCTCCATCCTTGGGCCGAGAATACAAGAATCAGTATTTTCACTTCACATACGACTCGGACAACGCTGATTATCATGAAGCTGAATCTTGGTGGAAGCGGGGTTGTGGAATGTTCAGGGTTGTGGAATGTTCAGGGTTGTGGAATGTTGATCGGCTATTAATTTTGTTTGTCACCTATATTTTTTGCAGGGATTCAGGAGGTGATGATGTATTCGAAGGAACTGTCTGCCACAAGGCGTGCGCAACTTGAATGGGGGCGGCAACTTCAACTAAACAGAGCTTTAGAACGTCGGGCATTGGTGCGTGAATATGAATGTTGTCGTCAGTCTAGGCTTGCTCACAAACATTGTGAGCCTACCATTTGGTTGACTCCCCGATGTCCGGATGATGATTTTCAGAGACCGAAGTTGGCAGTTCGAACCTGAAACCAACGAATTGGCTTGTAAAGGCTGTGCCACCCTTGCGCACGGGGCAGCATTGGAGAAAATTGCTGGAGTGAAGACCACTCGCCACATGTCGCCACTAACTGTGCCTTTTTCTGTGGAGCCAAGGATCAGTGCTGCGGCCGCCGCTGCCTTGTTCTTCTCCAGCGAAGCAGAGACACCAGACTCCGACCCTGAGTGTGAGCAGCCGGAGGAGCTGTGGAGGGAAATGGTTCAGAATGCCATGGTGGGCGTTTTGACCGCCTTCCTCGGCGACATGGTCTGACAATTTCAAGCTTGTGCTCAAGTTGTGGGCATCCCAAATCCCATTTGTAAGTTGATTTGTGGCCATCACATTGAACCGGAACCAGTAAACCAAAAAATCCGCGGAGGGGTTTTGCAACGAGCCTTTCTGGAAACCTGCGGGCATTCCAAACCCCAGCGGGCCTTCAGAATTCTACTGTAATTTTAATTACACCAGCAAGAGACCCCAAACAGTGCGGGGAAAGGTAGTGTGACAGGGAGACTCAAAACTGCATGGCAACATGTGACTTTGTGAAACGACGAGAAAAAAAAACGCAAGAGGAAAGTATGACAGGATTTTAACATGTACACCAACCAATTAGGTGACTTATGTGCGGCAACGCATTGTTTTTCAAAGGCAGCGTCGACCAGTTCCCACATTTGCGCGAGCCTGCGCAGCCGAAACGCGCATGGACATCTCATACGAGCCATTCACGCGAGAATTTACCGCAAAAAGGCCGGGGCACAAAACCGGGACAACCCCGCCCACATTTTGTGCAGCCTGCGCAGTCGAGATGCACATTGACATCTCACTAAGATCCATTTTATGCCAGAATTTTCAAGAAAATGGCACGCCCCAAGATCGGGCGGCACACCTTGTGCGAGCCTGCGCAACCGAAACACATATGGACATCTCACAAGAGCATACAAGAGCATACAGTACCATTTACGGGAGAATTTACCGCAAAAGGCCATCAGGGCACAAAACCGGGACAACCCGGCACCCACATTTTGTGCGAGCCTGCGCAGTCGAAATAACGGATGGACATCTACCATTTTATGCGAGAATTTTCAGGAAAAATGGCAAGCCACAAGATCGCGTGGTGCACTTTTTGCGAGCCTGCGCGGCCGAAACGCACATGGACATCTCAGACGAGGCACTTTATGCAGGAATTCGCAGGGAAAAAGGGATGGAGCACCCTGATTTAACCCCGGCCTTTACCCTTACCGTAAGAACCCCACAGTGTGGAGAGGGCTCAGATAGAGTGAGATATGCATTCACCAATTCTTTGGCCGATGAAACCTAAAGGGCCAAAACCTTTCTTTCCGCCAAGTCTAGTGACTAGTGGCAATGGCAAAGTCAATGACAAGGGGCCACTCTTTCTAGATGTTTTCATGAGTGTTCAGTGGGACGCGGCGTGTGCATGTGTGATATATGTGTGTGCGTGTGTGTTGCCCAGCACTGTATTTAGGTGACCCGCAGACCCCCAAACTCATTGATGTTTCGGACTGGTTGGAGACATTGGGAACCATCAGTCTTTGCTCAAGAAGTTGATGCCCCAAACATGTCCACTCAACGAGTTCAGACCCTTGCCGGGTGCCAAGTACTGCCAGAAACATATCTGGAGACACTGCTGCCTCATCAGAGGTGATGTTCTGAGGTGATGCTGTGATTTTCTTTTTGTTTTTCGTTCAACTTCGTCAGCCAAAGCCCGAAGTTGAGTGGACAGACGAATTGAAAGAGAGATATCGCAGAAGATGGCGGTGCAGAAGTGTGGTTTTCTGGAGCATCTCCACCGTTCACATTGGCACATGCGTGTTGTCTTTGGGCTCTGCAAAGTCCAACGATGTGTTTTCAATTTGTTTGTGGAAACTTTTCAGAGTTGTCATCTGAGGAAAGAGAAAGGGGGGCATCCCGGCATCACACATGTACACAGATGTAGTATCGTAGAGTATCATAGAGTATTGAAATCAATTTGATGGTGCTGTTGCAGCATGTTGCAGCTGTCAGGTATTGCCTAAGCTTCTTGGCCAATGTCTCAGTTGAAGATGCGGCTGAATGGCTGGAGAGCTGTGCTGTGACATTGCTTCAGGATCTCTTGCGTGAAGTTGATGGCCGAAGAAATGAACACAGACATGCGAGCTCTAAAACTGCACACGAACACAAAACCCAAAACTGAAATGGCCCAAATCCTCATATCAAACCTGGGTGTATGAAACCTCATCAAACCTCATAAAACCTCATCAAACCTCATGAAGCCAGCTGTGGGATGGCTGAAGATAAGTTTGGTATAGTTTGGTTCCGTTTGTGCTAGGATCTGATCATCCTGCCTCTGCTAATGGCGTTGGTACTCGCAAGCCTTGCGACCCTTGCAGTCACATGCAGCCGGAAAGTGGCCTGGCTGCACAGAATGAAAGTTTTTTCTGAGTTCCAAGGTGTTCAAAGGACCTTCGGAGCTGGCAGGTCTAAGCGGCCCAAAATTGGGTGGATATCTTGACTGGTGGAACATTATCAGATTTCATTTGGGATGTGGAATACATATTGGGTGGATGCAACGATCTATAAAATTATAAGGGTAAGGCTGAAGCACTCAATTTCCAAACAAAATACCCCCCCCCCCCACTGCCAAAGGCCGCGGATTCTCGCAATTTCATGCAGTTTCCACGTGTCGAGGTGAGCAGAAGCTACTGGATTCCGGAGGATGTTGGGGATGCGCCGGATGCCCCGGATCTGGAGGGATCCCAGTGCAGCTTCAATGCCCCCACTGAGGACGACTGGCTTGTTGCCCAAATTCCTCGAGCAACAGAAGATCAGTCAGATGAGGATTCAGAAGGACCAGTGATCGTCAAGAGCGTTGACACTGATTCCAATGCTGGGAGCCTCATTCAAGAGACCATTATCACAGAGATTCGTGTTTGAGCCTGAGACTGTATATAAACATTTTTTTTGTACAGTCTGAAATGTTAGGTGCAAGCTGCAAACTTCTTGTTAAACAAGACATTTTGCAACCGCTTTTGCTTCATTAGAGTGAAGGAGTGGCAGTGGTTCAGAATTTCTCAACATAACGAGATGAATTGTCAAAAACAGGTGCCATATCCGGAAAAAACGAGTTTTGCATTCTGATCATTTTTGAACCACTACTTTTTGCCAAACGCAGATTAACAAGTGCAGATATGCACTTGTCCTTGTCACAAGTTGTTTCTGTGCTTGAACTTTAAAACTCGTGCCGAGTCGCCCCACGTGGGACGACCGTGTCACGGATGGGCCCAATAGATCGCATGGACTTCGACATGCAATTTTGGAATCTGCTTACTTTCACCATGACCGATTGGCCGGCAATGACTCTCCTCATTTCAGGACTCTCCGGTCGCCAAATAAATGTTTGAAAATGCTTGAAAGCTTTGAGCATGTTCATGGTTGCGGCCAGCGACACGCCTGTGGTGTGCATTCTGGGTAAACCAGTGACCTCCAGTGGCCGTGAACCCGTCAAAGACGCGCATGCTGCTGGGGGGAGGCATGGCGGATCAAGAATCGCATAGCCCACCGCAGTGCATACCCTGCCTCATTGGATAACCTGTCCCAGTTCTTGGCTCAATTTACAGGCTCAAAATGGGCAGAGGTTCTTTTCCTCGCTTGATCTCAGAAATGCCTTTCGATGTGAAAAGTTGATGGATGCAGCACAGATACTACACTTGATCTTAGCCATGCAGAACAATACTACACTTGATCATAGCCGTGCAGTCTGGACTTCACACTCCCCCTTCTTACGGAGGAAGAACAGCAGCAAAAATACTGCAGGCTCAAGGCATTGTGAAAATCAAAGAAGCTACTTCGGCCATACTCCTGTGGCTTGCATACGCCAATATTCGGCGCGCATCTTTTCAGNAAAATACTGCAGGCTCAAGGCATTGTGAAAATCAAAGAAGCTACTTCGGCCATACTCCTGTGGCTTGCATACGCCAATATTCGGCGCGCATCTTTTCAGTGCCCCAGTTTCGGCCGCTATACGTTTGTTGAAACAGATTCCAAGGGTTCTTTGATGACCCACTACGCCTCTCATCCGCAGCAGCATGCACAGCGCTGCCCGACGGTGTGGTCATACCCAAGGTTGAAGATTCAGCCGCAGCCACTGCTCCATGCGAGCCCGATGGTGAGGTCAAATGCATAGATGAAGACCCCCCAGCAACCATAGCTCGCGAGCCCGATGGTAATGACATTCGAGATGATGATGGAGAATGCTCGCCATGATGTGAAGCGCCACCAGTGCCCGAACGTGATGGCATACCCTTGGATGATGTGCCCTTTGCTCCACCAGAGCCCGATCGTGTCCCGCTCGTCATGGATGAAGTTGCTTCATGCAAATTCCCAGTCTTCTCCAGCAGCGATCGTCGCATCACCTCTAGAGTCCACTCCTCATCACTCGCCGTTTGCTCTACCTCCACTCGACATCCCTTGCCTTTCTTCTTGCGCCTACGCGGCAGCTGATCACTTGTATGAATCCTGACAGCTCGTTGAGGTTCATCATCGCTCTGCCAGTCATCAACCTTGCGCCCATGCATCTTGTTGCGCGGGTCATACTGGATCTCTCGACTTCGAGCCATCATAGCTTGAAGCTCCTCCACATCCACACCGGAAGCATAGCTCGCACGTTGTTGATTGATGCCAGCTCTTCGCTCACGCTCATCATCACTATTGCCACCCCGCAACATACGGATTTGAGGCAAGGACTCAGTTTCTGTAGCTTCACCAGACTTTTGGCCGCCCGATGCACCCAACAGTCGTTTGCAAATCCAGAGACCACTTCGGGCTACTGCTCTGCCAACANGACTCAGTTTCTGTAGCTTCACCAGACTTTTGGCCGCCCGATGCACCCAACAGTCGTTTGCAAATCCAGAGACCACTTCGGGCTACTGCTCTGCCAACACAGACTGCTCCCACACACATCAGGATTAAACCCAAAGTCCATGGCCAAGATAACTCACCCTCGCCCTTCTCCACATCCTCCGCTGCAGCAGCATTTGACACGAGCGTTGCTCCCACCAGCATTGCAACTCTAGCTCCTTCTTGAGAAAAGCATCCACCTCCGCTACCTTGCATCTTTTTCACTTCAGTCACCACACCAAGATCTTGTAGGGCTTTTTCAAAAGCTGGGCCGAGGACAATTTTGGTGAATGAGTCTGCAACCAACTCGCTGCCCTTGAGGAGGCCAAGATGCCATTCATTTTGTTGTAGAGCATTCCTCAAAATTGCAGCTCTGATTCGCAAATGCCGTGTCCTCCAACTCCCTTGACCCTCNGACTCAGTTTCTGTAGCTTCACCAGACTTTTGGCCGCCCGATGCACCCAACAGTCGTTTGCAAATCCAGAGACCACTTCGGGCTACTGCTCTGCCAACATAGACTGCTCCCACACACATCAGGATTAAACCCAAAGTCCATGGCCAAGATAACTCACCCTCGCCCTTCTCCACATCCTCCGCTGCAGCGGCATTTGACACGAGCGTTGCTCCCACCAGCATTGCAACTCTAGCTCCTTCTTGAGAAAAACATCCACCTCCGCTACCTTGCATCTTTTTCACTTCAGTCATCACACCAAGATCTTGTAGGGCTCTTTCAAAAGCTGGGCCGAGGACAATTTTGGTGAATGAATCTGCAACCAACTCGCTGCCCTTGAGGTGGCCAAGATGCCATTCATTTTGTTGTAGAGCATTCCTCAAAATTGCAGCTCTGATTCGCAAATGCCGTGTCCTCCAACTCCCTTGACCCTCTCCTGTTGCCAGCGCAATCGACGCTGCATTGTCGCCCCACAATCTCTTGATGAGATCCTCCTCCTTTTCTGCTCTCACTGCAGCTACTAGACTGGCCGTTGCACGTCCTCCCACCAGAGCTTCACACAGGCTCACCAACTCGCTTTCAGCCGTTGATTGTGTAGGGAACGGCTGTCTGGTTGTACTCCACATCACAGGAGCTCCAGCGTAGAAGTAAACCTGCCCTTGAACTGAGCGGTACCCTTTGGTGGAGGCATAGGAGATATCAGAAAAGGCTTCCACAGTCNCACATCACAGGAGCTCCAGCGTAGAAGTAAACCTGCCCTTGAACTGAGCGGTACCCTTTGGTGGAGGCATAGGAGATATCAGAAAAGGCTTCCACAGTCCTCTCACATCGTGGGAGCTCAAGATGATCCCTCGCTCCATGTGCAGGGCCGACTGTCGCCGCATAGATCAAACCCATGGTAGGCCGCTTCAAGTAGGCCATGATTTTCATGCCAATTGTCACAGCAAGTTCAGGGGCTTTGCAACACAATCGAGACATCGCAGCGACTCCTGCCGAGATTTCAGGCCGAGTTCTCGTCGCCAGCCACAGCAGGGCTCCTGTGCAAGCCTGTGCTCTCTTGACCATCTCACCATTCTCAGATCGCTGAAACTCAGCTTCCTCCTCCGGTGTGGGAAGTTTAAACTCCAATTGTTGTCGTGTTTCATGCACCTCCCACTTCTTGATCAACTCTTCTTCATAGCTATGTTGATGAAGTCTAAAACCACCTCCATGCTGAGCTTCATTTTGCTGAAGTTCGAACCCACAAAAAGTGACCGAGTTCTGCACAGTTGCTTGTTCAGCTGGAGCACATTCCCAAACTGCAGCAATTGATTGCAAAGCGCACTTCGCTACCTCATTCTCGGCCGCCAACAGGACGTCATCCACATAGATCGCCATGATACCACGATTTTTGGTCTCCCCCGTTTCTAAGCACTCCTCAATGAGATGCCATAGATGCTGATCATCGGCACGCCGAAATCCACCAAGCCAAGTGCTTCCTGATGTTTCCCTCCTCCAGCTCATTTTTGGAACCACCTGATCACGATGGTCCGACCAGTCCCTAGGACTGGACACCAAGCCGTACATCGCAGCATCCACCAGCCACACATCATTTCGATTGGCCACACCAAGCTTCACATAGATGTTGGGGACGGTCATGGTGATGATTTTGCTGCGGTCTTTTCTCTCTGCATTCAGGAACGCACATTTGATGTCTGTGGTGTAGATCGACCATGATCTCAACGCCGCATGGCGAGCCACGCATCGAATCTGAGCAGCGTCACATCCTCCAGCATATGTTGAANGATGTCTGTGGTGTAGATCGACCATGATCTCAACGCCGCATGGCGAGCCACGCATCGAATCTGAGCAGCGTCACATCCTCCAGCATATGTTGAAGTAGCCACCTCATCCTCAAAGTTGCCACAGATACAGGCTCTGACTTTTCGTTTCCCACCCATCTTTCTGGTGAAGACAACTTTGCTCGGCAGCTCTTCATATTTGATGCCCTGCTCCTTTGCCATTTGTTGAGCTTCATCCCTGGTCACCTGACGAACTGCCTTCTTTTCCTCCACGATGGAACGATATTCGCTCATCATTGCATCTTTCCATTCGTCCCATTCCTGATGTACTTGCTCAGCAGCTATGACACGTGTCACCAAGAAATTCTCAGCCTCGCTCTGGTTGTTCTTTTCGACATCCAAGGCTCGAAGTTGAAGCTCAATGTCCAGCTTTTGATGAGCAAGCATGGCCAGTGTTGGAATGCAAGCCGCTTGAATGGGATCGATGTCGTCCACCAGGATGCACTCCTCAGAGAGAACTGTGGAAACATGTTGATGCAGTTGCAAAAGTCGCTTGACTTCATCTTGCTCTTCATCATCATAGGATCCAGTCTCCCCCGAGTTGGCACCCAACTCCAACTTTGCCAGCTGTGGAAGAGCCTGTTTGCGTCTCATGCGACGTTGTGGAACTTCATCAAACTGTCGGCTTTCAGATTGTGGAGCTCGTTCTTGGACCACCAGCTCATGCAATGCGTCCTCCCCGCCCCCCGATCCACATGCTCCACAATGACATCAGATGAAGCCAAATAAGTGCCATTCTCAAGCTGCACACAATAGCCTCCAGAGGTCAATGATGACCATGGATCCGGCCCTTTGATATGGCCAGGCGATCTCTCCCACCTCCATGCAGTATAGCGCTCGTTCCAGGATTTGCGCTTCACGTAAACCTTGGTGTTGAACGGAAGCAAGGCAGGAACATCAAATCCCACTGCTGTGAGCTGAAAACGCAGGCGCCGTTCTGCTGCATGCTTGACCAAGATTGGCCACTGAGATTCACCAACTCCATGGGCACACATGAGGATTTTGCTATGCCGCTTGATGAGATTTACTTCTCCTTCAGCCCTTCCATTCTGTTTCCAGTCTGATCCTGTGGTGTATGTTGAGACGATACCTCGATGATGACACCACCGCTGCAAAGATCTTGAGGTGAACTCTCGGGCTCTATCGGCATGAAGTCTCAAAACTGGGAGCCCCAAACTTCGAACTCGGCTGTACACCCTGGCCACTGCATCCATGATGTCAGGTGCGNAACTCTCGGGCTCTATCGGCATGAAGTCTCAAAACTGGGAGCCCCAAACTTCGAACTCGGCTGTACACCCTGGCCACTGCATCCATGATGTCAGGTGCGGCTCGAGAGGACACATTTTCCACAAAGGTGAGGGTACGAACCTTGACTTGCCGACATTCTTCAACAAGTTTCATCCAGCTGTTATACGAAGCTTGAGCAGCAGCCACAGCTGAAGGTTCGCCCTCGTCCCCTGAGATCACCTCATCGCTTTCAAAGCCAGGCAGCTCATAGTCTTCCACATCACCGCACAATCCATCTTCCTCCACCGCTTCATCCAGACTTGGTAGTGGAGCATCAACTGAATCAGCTGGTTTGCCGGGACCGCAAAGAGGAACTCCAGATGTTGTAGTTGGAAAAGTGTAGCAAGCCACCATAAAGTATGAGTGGTGCTTTCCAAATTGATCCGTCCCCCGTACCAGTTTGNCAAAGAGGAACTCCAGATGTTGTAGTTGGAAAAGTGTAGCAAGCCACCATAAAGTATGAGTGGTGCTTTCCAAATTGATCCGTCCCCCGTACCAGTTTGCCAGACAAATCCAACGACAGGCAGTATGAATCTGGATGAGTGATGCGGCGATGTTGTCGAGACATTCCTGCCGCCTCCACACACACTTTGCAGTCGCGCCTCATGGGTTGATGATCATTGAGTATGTGAGCCTTCCACTTGGTCAGTGCCACTTCAGATAGTGGGCACATTTGGGCTCGGCACGCTGAGGGCTTTATGTTGTCACCATTGGAGTCCCAAGATGCCTCCTCCGCAGAGCCCGGTGCCCCAAGGTGACAACGCCCGTTGGAAAGGTTTCTCCTTAAACCTTCCAGCAGTGCCTCTTTGACTCCTGGAGCCCATTCAGACCAAGCGGAAGATTCGGCCATGCGCTCAGACAAAGATTTGCTGAGCCAATCATCAGACTGCTGTTGATCTCGTTGAGCTTTGGCACCATGAAGTTGTTCGATGCCATCGATGTTATGTCCAACACTTGTTGGCTTGGGCTTGGCATGACCAAAGGCGCCCTGCTCAAAGGATGTGAGAACCATGCCATGTTGATCTTGAAATCTCTTCCATGCCTCAGTGCGCCAAATGCTCATAAACCCGTACTTTGCGACATCCTCAGAACTTCGATATTCCTTTGGATCTTGTGGTTGCTCCATGAAGTACAGGGTTTTTGCTCGCCATTCCGGCTTTGAGGCTTCGGCTACAAGAAACAGGAGCTTCATGCGAAACATCATGGCTATGTCGTTCTCAACCCATTCCCTTTGCTGGGGTGTCAAGGTGGAGATGCCATAGGGCTCTGCTTCACTTCGAACTGGCTTCGGGCCATCGTCCTCCAAGTAGCGACAAGCGGAGACACTCCGACATGGTGGACCCCCTATGATCGCACACAAAGATCCATTGGCCGCCAGCTTGAGGAGAAACATCATCACCTGATCATCCATGATGTCCAACTTGGGGTTGATGACAGGATCCACGCAAATCACAGCTGTCTCGGCATCCTCAAGTCGTTGCCAGGTCTTTTGGTCCTTGCCACTGAACAAGTGCAGGATGACCTTCGATGCTCGTAGCATTCGGCGTCGTTGCCGGCGATTCCATGGAAGTTGTTCACCCCGAAGTTGAGACATCTCAGGAACAATTCGTTGTCGCACTGAATCAGGTAAATCTGGAAATTCTTGCTGGAGAACCACATGAAGCAAAGTCTCAGGGTCCAACGCAGGCATGGATTTCAGGAGATTGGGCTGCTGGATGATGGCCTTGATGATTGCAGTTCTGGCTGATGCAAGTTGGTGATGTCTTTCAAGACGATCCATCAGCTCCATGCCNNNTTTCCAAAACTGTTGTCATCTGGAGTTGACAGCAAAGTATTGGTGCCCTGCTTGATGCGCAAAGAAGATGTAGTGCCCTGAGCTAAAGCCACCACTGTTGGAACGGCATCATTCCATTCGCTCCATGACTTCGCTCTCCGCAAAGTGTGCGTGGCCCCACTGTCAAGCAGCATCAATTCTGAGGGACTTTGTTGTGGATCACCAAGTTCCTGCAGCGTAATCATCTTTGCCGCTGGAATGTGCGGAATGTGCAGAGATTTCAGCAACTTCGTGGCTTCCTGTAGCAACTCTTGCGTGGCATGACTACCACTTCCTCCATCCGGCTTCTTGCTGCCACTGGTACTTGTCGTTGATGTTGCTTCACTCCTTTTCACATCCTCATCCAACTTGACATTGTCCTCCTTCTTGTTGTCAACTGGTTGTGAAGGACTATCCTTGCTGATGCCTTTCTGCTGCTCAGCTTTGGAAGTTTTTCCTTTTTTTTTCCTTTTCCCTTCCCTTTGTCTTGACTCTTCCCATCTACACCTTCTCCTCCCCCCACAGGTGACTTCACCTGTGCCTTGTAAGGGCATTCCGCTGACTGGTGTTGAGTAGAGCTGCAGATAGAGCATCGCAAATGGCGATCTGCCGCATCATCCCATGAATGTGGCCACCGACATCTATTGCCCTGTTTACATCCCGCCTCCGTCAACCAAAACTTACAGAACCCTGCAGGGTCTTGACCACAGCCTTGTTGGATGACTTCGCATCACTGGTAGTAGTTGTCGTTGACGAGTGCACTGCAACCTCAGCTTCGGCCAGCAGCAGATCATAGAAGAGCCATACATTTTCTAATGAAGGGCGCACATCCAAGTTGTGATTCATCCGGAATGTAGCAATCCGGAAGCTGGCTTGTGAGGATCCATCCACAATCGGACGTGCAATTCCATCCAGAGTGCGAATCAAAAGCAGTGGATCTGGCAACTGTGCACACAGCTCTGCTGCCCTGCTTGCCTTCCTCTTCCACAGTCTCAGGGCCATCACGGCATCGCTTGGTGTCTTTGGCGATGACTTCATCTTTGATCGCTTTGGGGATGCTCTGGAGCAAAAGACTCGTCACACGTTGATCCAATCTTTCAAAGCCAGCAGATAGTGACCCATTGTCAGGCGCTGAAATGCGCAAACGAGCCAGAGGATCAGCATGCAACCAGGTGGCATATCGTGCCATAGTTGCCTCCATCACACGTCGCCACCAGCCCGCTGCATTCTTTGACAGGTCGCCTATCAAAGGTTCAAGTTGAATCAGCCAGTCCCCCGCTTCCAAGCTCGCATCACGCCCATCCGGCGAAGGTAGCATTGGAAGATGGATAGGCACACTCTTCAGATCCCCATCCTCCACCACCTCCCGTTCATGTCGAAGAGCTCCTCCATGATGTAGAGCTCCCTCCATTGGACGCGCAAAGCCAGCCCGATCACGTTGATATACTTCTCCAAGACCCTGCCCAGCTGCATCGCCAGCCCGAGCTTCGCCAAGAACATCATCACGCGCTGCCATGCTTCGAGCCCGATCCCAAAGACGTTGATCTCCAAGGGCCTGCTCAGGGCCAGATCTCGCCAGCAGATTTCGATCACCACGGGCCTGCTCAGGGCCAGCTCTCGCCTGAAGACAAGGTTCACCATGGGTCTGCTCAGGACCAGATCGTGCATGAAGATATAAATCAGCAAGGGTCTGCTCAGGACCAGATCGCACAGGCAGATGATGAGTGCCATGAACATGCAATGCATCAGCCCGATCTTGAAGTGGAAGTTCATCAAAATGATCCCGCATGAGATCCGGAACACCAGCTCCAACGTTTCTCCGCATGTATGCAACTGCCTCTTGATCATTCCTAGCCCTCTCAGCTTCAGTTTGAAAAGGTCGAGACCAGTAGCTACCTTGAAGAGACCTAGATCGCATGGTTTCACTCTCCAACTTTTCTCTCAAAGATGCCACCTCTTGTTCCAACCAGAAATTCCTAGCAGATCGTGGAGTACATGCCCCCCCATTCACTCGATATGTCCGATCTCCCATGACTCCTCTGAACTTGCGTGGAGGCTCGGCGCTCTCATAGTGGCTGAGCTCAGGAGGCCATGCTGGAAATGGTGGAGGATCTGGTGGTGGTGGACCGCTTGGAATTCTGGTACCATTTGGGGTACACTTGAAGGTTTCTGGTGACACCCATGGACCCGACTCATGAGTAGTTGGTGCCCTTCTAGGTGGTGAGGAGATAGCTCTATCATTTCCAGCCCATGAAGGAGGAACAGCTAGACGTGCTTGTTGATCTCTTTCTTCTTTCATCCTTTGAAGTTCTTGGACCAACATCTCATTCTGATTGTGCAATCTTGCTGCTTCCTGTTGAAGGTGCTGAAGTACATGAGCCCCAAGTTCATCTTCTATTCTACTTGGAATCCCACTACCACCTCCCGACACCTCACTCCGACCAACATCTCGCTGCGCCCCATCCCCTTCGGACTTCATCCCAGAGGCTTTCGATTGATCACGTTCAGCGGCATCATCTACCCCACCCTGCTTGGATTCCGTCTCAGCTCCCATCGCACCTCGAGGCTTCTCNCTTCATCCCAGAGGCTTTCGATTGATCACGTTCAGCGGCATCATCTACCCCACCCTGCTTGGATTCCGTCTCAGCTCCCATCGCACCTCGAGGCTTCTCAGGCTGCGTCTGCTCCACACCAGGCGTCTCAAAAGATGCTGCAGGTTCCATACCTTGCACACCGCTTGGTTCCTGTTGCAAAGGCTTTGGGGAATCTAGATCATCATCTGGGGGAACCGGAGCCGTTCTTCCATCCAAGTCAGCAGGTCTAATTGACACCAAAACATGTTCTCTCTGAGCTGTTTCTGACCAAAAAGGATTTCCAGGCGGCACAGAGGATGATCGCCGCATACCATTGCCATTAGGAGTAGTCATTGGGTGGCCCTTGGGCTCATAACCCTCAAAATGGGCAGAGGTTCTTNATGTGAAAAGTAGATGGATGCAGCACAGATACTACACTTGATCTCAGCCATGCAGAACAATACTACACTTGATCATAGCCGTGCAGTCTGGACTTCACAATAATAATTCACTCACCTGAAATAAGACCATTTGGGGATGATTCCCTATACTAACCATATATTCCAGTGAGGTCGTAGTGAGGTCATTATAATTTACCTAGATAAATCCATGTTCACACCTCTGTGACGCATTGTCTTTTCATTGTCAAGACACACTGTGCGGGTGCCGCCTGCGCCTGTGCCTGTGCTTGTGCCTTCTGGGCCACCTGGCCGTGGGAAAATCCATGGGAAAAATGGACGTATTCATAGTATATATATATATAATATATATATATATTAATGTATATATATATATAGATATATGTATATGTATATATATCTAATATATATATATATAGATATGAATATACCCAAAAAAACTCGGATTTCACCGTACCCACCTCAAATCGGTGCACCAACAATGGGTGATTGACCAGCGCAGCCAAAGATCTACCGCTCCCAAACAATTTCTGATGACTTGGGGACAAGACAAACCACATCAATTTGAAGTGTCAGCTGTCAAGGTCATTTCTGGTCAAACTTTAGTTGGAAAAATAAGTTCAATATCCCTACTATCCACTACTTCTACCCCCTAGGCCCATTGCTCTGTGCGTTGGGTAAGGTGCCCCCAGTAAAAAAAAAAAACACGCTCCCGCCCAGGATTCCAACGGATTCCAAAGGGGCACCGGCAAGAAGAGCTTGAACTCTGGTGGTAGTTCCTCTTCACTGTAAAGTCGGTCGCTGAAGTAGATGCGTCGGATACCTCTGGTGGATACCTATGGTGGACCCTGTTGAACTTCACTCAATTCTTGGGAGGGAAATCGAGACACCAATGATCCCTGGTGCTCAAGAGTCATGCTGAAAATCGAATAAAAACAGAATCTGTTCGCGTTCTTTTGTTCTACAGCTGCATGGAAGAGAAATTACATGGCTGCATTCACCCCATGATAACAACGAAAACCTAGTTTTGAAATGTTTTGAAGATATGTTTTGTAGCCCATGGTTGGAACACACCAACAGACTTCGGAACAAAAACAAACATGGCCAGCAATTCAACTTACATCACCCCCCAAAACAAATCATCCTAAAATGATGATCAACATCAGTAATGCGGGTAAAACAATAATGAACCACCCATTTGGGAATGGTTTATGTACCACCTATTTATGGCGAAATTGGGGATGGTTTGTGGCATTGTTTTACCTACATTATTTTGGATCTTGTTTGGAGCTTACGGATCACCATCTAAAACCATCTAAAACGCCGGACACGGCCCAGTGACGGCAGTTGGCATGGAGCTGCACACGCAAGGTCTCGATGTAGTTGGTTCCTGGCAATCACTTCGGATCATCATCCCATTTCCAGGATTGGACATAAACAAGCACCGGTGGTGATATATTATATATCTATGTATATATGTATGTATATATATATATACATATGACACGTATATCATGTATATATGTATCTACGTACATGCACTCATGCACTGCTTAATGTTGATGATGGTGAGCTTAAGGCAGCAACACCACCTTATCAGCCACCGACCTTCGCCCAAAAATCCAAAGCGCAGTGCCGAGGCGCCATAGGCACGACGCGTGAAATCGGAGAGGTTAAACTGAATCCTTTGGGCATGTGAAGAGTTTTGGGAAAATATGGGATACTTTTCGATACTGATCATTCTTAATGGAAAAAAAACACCAACAATGGAGAAATCATGGATATAGTTGGAATACCCTCTGGTAATTTAAGTTACATAGCTATAGGCTATCGATGGCTCATTTAGTTCCATGATTTACCCATGAAAGTGGTGATTTTCCATAATTATGTTAGTTTACTGGAGGGTAAGTAGCTTTACCCTGAACCAAAGCACACATCTTACTAAGCGACTTTTTGTTGGTGGTACGTCTGGGGGATCTTGACACTCTGGATTATTGGCGATGCAACCATGTTGTTTTTTGGGGTGAACACAACACAACTAGCTATTTCATTGTTATAGCCAGCACAAATTGCTATATACATACATATTACATATTTGTATATATGTCGCAACATCTTTCGCAAAAAACTCGAACTATGCGGGATTCACCGGCCATAAATCATCCCTAAGACACCATAGATGGGATTTCAACCATCCCCAGTCATGGCGGCCAAGAGGCTGATTCCAACCTCAAAGAAAACGGCAGTGGCAAAGCCCAGGGAAGTCGGTGAACATGTTCATTCCAACTATGGTTTATGATCTTTAGACCTACAGTTCCTGTAGTTGTGATAAGTATCAACAAAAGTCTATATAGTTGCTGGAGTTCTGTTCACCTACTTAGCTATCGTTTGGGCGCCCCACTTTGTATAGCATGATGCTTCATTATTTGTTTGTCACTGTCACTGTCCAACCCATCAAAGCTGGGTCGTTCAACTCCAAACCTGGGATTTGAAGCTGTACTTCCTGTATGTCTATTCATTGTAGGTATTTGAAGATGGATTTTCCCCAACATCTAAAGCCACTGATTGGCCGCTTGGGTTAGTCATACTTATCTATATATTATAGAATGTGTATATGGATGTAACAGATGTAACATAATATCATGGATGCAAATGACCAAATTGCTTGGTCAGTTGTTTCTTCTCCATTCCCTAAGAAAGCTAATTCGCAAATTCCAGAGCCTTGTTGCCCGCGCCTTCATCCAAGCGCATGGGCATGGTGCAAATGAAGGGCTTCACCCTGGCTGTGGCTGAAGCTGTGAATCTAGGGATGAAAGAGTTATCTCTTTATTATGAACAGGGAACTAGTGGGTTATGAACTTATGAGCCTATCTGTTTTTTTGGCACAATGCAGTATTTCATAGTATTTCAAGATATTTCAAGTATATCCACATTAGTATCAACCCCGAATCTATCAACATTGCATAATTAATTAATTAGGGTGTTACTAATTAGGGTTACCCTCAAAATAGTGATAAATTACTATATTACTATCAAAATTGGTCACCGCCACCATTGATTTTATTGGTCACCGCACCATTGATTTGTTTAAACCTTGTTCTGGCTGAACAGTAAATCCTATTCAAATCCTATCCGGGTGTGTCTGAAAATGGGGTATACCTTCCAAATGTCCATTTCATAGGGAAAATCATGATGAAGATAAAATGGATTTAGAGGTACTAAATTTTCAGACAAACCCATCCCATTTTATCCCCATTGCATCCCCATTCAACTGGTTGGCTTCCAAGCTCCGACAGCTCTCCGGCCTGGTGGTGCTCTGATAGTTGGATGCGCGGAAGCGTCGTCGAACCTCCTTATCGTCCAACACGGTAACCTCCCAAATGATGAGCAAATGAAGAGGTTTTCTGTAATCATTCTATGGGGAGATAGTGGGAATATGTCCTGGGAATGAACAATAATCAATAATATGATGATATTTAACTTTGACTGAAACTGTTTCCTTTTTAGACCCCATTTCAGGGCAAATCTAGTTGGGAAAGTGTGGTTCTAAAGCATCAAATCTCGGGGGATCCTATGGGAACCATGACCAAGCTATATACGCAAGTGTTTCCACATTTTGTACTCGGTTTACAGACATGTTTGGTAATGTTTGGTAGGGTTAGCCCCAACTAGCTTTGCAACTAGTGTGAACATGTGGAAACATGTGTTAACCATATTGATAAGAGTGTTTAGAGCATTTTTGGGTAGGTAAAATCAATTGCACGGTAAGTGCAATTAGGAAGATTGGAGTAAAACATGATATGTAAGTTGGTCAAGAACATTCTTTTCGCGATTAAAAAACTAGGACCCATCTTTAAGCTCATGTAAAAACACTATGGAGAATAGCTTTGAATACCACATGGTTGTGGTATTGTTTATCATTGGGCTTACCACATTCTAACCTCCATTGTTTTAAGTTTTGGATCATCTCAAAAGGATACAACTATAACTACGGTTGGTTGAGTAATGTGGTCAACAATAAACATCCATAAGCCATACACACCAAATGACATACCTGTTGGGGCTTGTGAAGAAAGCTACTGTAAGTAGATCTATTGACAACATCTTTGAACATGTCTTAATGGGAAAACAATGGAAAATAAAGGAACATCATCTGTAAATAAATAGGTTTCATTCACTTTGTTAGATTGCCAGAGGGTATGGAACTGGGATTATCTAACCATTTCCTACCCTCTTGGCACATGGAACCATCTTGAAATAAGAAGGTCAGTTGAGTCTCAAAGTAATTACGGTCCTTTTCGAAAAGGCGCAAGATTCTCTAGTCACCGGGTATGGCCAAGACATCTCAAAATATGTACTATACAGACTACACAGAGAAACATATAATGATGATAGATCATAAATAGTAATACTGCTACTAATAATACGGCCAGCACTTGTGCTATGCCCCAACGTCTTTCGGGATGATTGTCGGGCACCTCATTTTGGCTCACCCTTACAGTACTTTGTGGCCTTCCACTATGTTGGGATGGTTTAACTTGATGTCCCTGAGGTTGCTTCCTCGGGGACGTGTTTGATGACCATCTGCAGGGAATCGGCTGTCCTGCAAACTCTGTCTTCGGCACTTTTTGCAGAAACCCTAAAGAAAACCTAGAAAAACCCATGAAAAAACTCTAGGTTAAGCCTAAAGAAACCCTAAACGAACGCTAAAGAAACGCTCAAGAAACCCTATAAATAAATCCTGAAAAGCCATATGGGCATGGGTCAAAATCCCCGGTCCACCGTGCACATCCGGCATTCTTCTATTCAATAGGGTATTGAACGGGGGTATTGAACAGGGGGTATTGATCGGAGAGAAATACCTCAACAAATATCCCATCTCACTGGGAATGTGTCCATCCAGGCTTTCATTGACATGGGGTTTCCAGCTTGGCCAGCTGAACAAACCGGCAACTTTGAGATGGTCACCATTCGATGTTCAGTTCTGATCATCAGCAACTAATCAAGCTGTTTCCGGAACAGTAATGGCGCCGGCCAAACGTAGAAACAAGCCGGCGCAATAAGATGGATGGGCAACCAATCTTGACAGCTTATATTGAGGTATTGAACGGGCATTGAACAGGTATTGAACGGGGTATTGAACGAGCCACCTCAAAAAAAAAACAAACCAGTGTTCATGCTACAGTGGTCTTCTCTAGCTCTATTTGCACCAGAGCCTCTAAACTGCGAGCAGCATGCTTTTATCGATGAAAAACTCAGTGCCGGATTACATTCCAGTGCTGCGAATATCCACAGCAATTTGGGTTCTCGACTTGAAGCCAGGAAGGCGCTCAACCAGCGAGGCTACGTGTCAGTGGTGAGTTCTGACACCGGCGCCAATCCATGGAAATTCGAAATTGACAAGTTTGCAAGAATCTAAATGGAGCTTGGGATTGCAACAGGATATTGAAATATATTGAACAAGGGCCGGGGTATTGAACAATGGTATTGAACGGGGGGTATTGAACGACGGGGACTCTTCTGTTCAATAGGGTATTGAACGGGGTATTGAACGAAATGGTCACGAGTGCCTGTTCAATACCAAAACGTTTTGACTCACAGCCATATGAAAGTGTAGTACCTGTGGGGCATAGCGTACGTGCTGCGGGAAAAAAATCTTATAATTGTTAGTTATAATCTATTGTAGACATAGTCAACACATCACAGCACGAAAACATCCATAGCACGTGGCGCCTCGAAAGTGAAATACTTCTTCAAGTTCTTGATGATCATCACCTGCACAAGTCGAGTAGCACCACCTTCTAGGCACTTGTATCAGCACAACGAGTTTTGGGAAAGCTAATTCATCAAGTTCAACAGAGTTCCTAACACAACATAGATAGTTCTTCCCTAAACATCACCACTTTTGGGTGGCTTTAACTTTAATCGTGATTATATCACCATGTCAAGTGATCTTAAAGCCCCAAATGGATCCAAATGGATCCAAATGGAGCAAATCCTCCCTGGCATCCCAAAGAGGGGCCAAGGAAGGGCGACTTTCCTTGTCCCATGTGACCAATTGTAACTTGGGAACATACAAAAGTTCTGAACAAACATACTTGGAAGTTCAGCTCCAGTTAGAAGTGGATATATAACCATAGCATACCATAGCTATAAGGGTTGTATCCAAACTTATGGGGGTTTATAACCATGACCATAGTGATACTTATAAAAGTGACCTCAACTGCGTCCCCAAAGAGGTATCGCAACTGGCCGATAGCCAACAGCTTTCGAATCAGTTGGGCCTGCGTGATGATCTTTGTACTGGAAATGGGCATTCTTTTGCTTTCTTATTAATTATTTTCACTACTTACTATCCACAAATATATGATCCCATGCACCCATTCACACAAGGTAAAGCCCCCCAGTGATGTTGGTTGCTTGTTCGATATTATCTACCATAAATCATAGTTCTTGGAGTTAGCAACCAATTTAGCGATTCCGACCTGCACCACAGCTTACGCAGCTTCCTTCATCTGCGACACAGCGGACGTTTTTGCCACCGAGTGGCGAGGAAGGGGAGCTTGATCCCAAGAGTCTTGGAAGGATCTGCTGGGCACGTGATGTAGGTGGTGCTCACATTGGTCCCCATGATTTCCTGTTGCAGAAGGTGTAGCAACGAACGTTGCCTTGCATCCACCCTCCTCCAAACGAACCTAGACACATGGACCTTGAAAATAGCCTAACTTTAGTGGAAACTAGTCTTCCAAAACACCCAACTCATGGCAGGGTCTTTGTTAATTGGACAAATGGTAAGGAACATCCTAAAGAACCGACCGGCAGTTCAAAACAGCCTCTGCCAACCTGGCAATGGACAAATCCCCTGTTTTATACGCATTCTATATCGGTATATTGGCAATCAAGTCTATGGTTTTCACAGATGTTCCATGTTTTTTTCAATATGTTCCCAAGTTTTTCCAGATTTGCATCTTTTCTCAACATGTTCCCCCGATTTTTCTCAAGCTGACTCCAATTCTCCACCCCCAACTTTCGCTCAGCCATCCGATCCAAGGATCTAGGACGCTGGACTGGATATCGGAATCGGTGAGACGTTTGATATGGCCATTGCGCACCTAGCGACCGGAACCCGGTGACTGCGGGGATGATCTTTGATATGAATATGGGGCTAGAAGCAAAATAGGGGTATAAACCAGTCAAATGATATCATGGTGATTGTTCATGGGATGTAGAAACTTATAATATCTTATAATGATAGTTGGGCTCGTCTGAGTATCGTTTTTGTAGCCATCAAAATGGCCCCGAGGAGCTGTAATGTGGATATCTTATGGGGATATTCTATGGGACAAAAAAACGCTAAAGGAAGATATGTGGAGGTTTGCCTGAACATGGAGAGTTAACCCATCAACAAACATGTTTTTCAAATATATAGGGACAATGATAATTCATGATGATGATTCATTCACAATCAATAAACTCTTGGAGGGTTTCCAATAATCATATATAGTTTTTAAACAAACCCATATGAAAGGCAACCACCTGCTGCTGAACCCGCGGAAGAAAGTCAATAACCAATGAATCCCAGTGTCCTACTAGTTGACGGGGTATTGCCAATCATACCCAAATTTCATGGTTTCTTATTGGATTTACCAAGCAGTACAGCTTCGATTCTATAATAAGTGCAAGGCCAGAACAGTGAAGCAAAACGCAACGCACAACGCAAGCACACTGTAGAACTACTATGAACAACTGGGCAGCACTGGTGGCACATTGAATCCATCTTCAGCATCAAAGACACTGAATGTTTCTTTGCTCAGGGGGGTCAGAAAGTGGGGGGACCCCGGAAATCATCCAAGCATTCCAAGCTATTGGTTCCGTTTCATGGGGAAAGCAGTGGTTTTGTGGCACCCCAATCTGGACCAAGGTGGAGTAAACATACAAAAAGATGTGAAATAGCAGTGGGAAATCCCTTCGGAATCCACATTCATGGTGGGCAAAACCACATTGGCACATTGGTTTCTTAGGAGGGAAAAAACATCTGAGTATCAGGTCCCAAATCTCTCCCAATCTCTCTCGGAAGTCTGGACCTTCTTGTCCCAGATCTGCAGCGGCTTGCTCCCGATGGAGTAGAGGATGGACAAGAAGCCCGACTGATACGTATTCTTGAACCTGAAAGCGACGAGCGACGCCCAAACATCAACAAGAGCGACTGATATTTTGGACTACATAGCTTCCACAGGGCGACGAACCACTTGTATCAAATGATCATTTTTGATTAATTGCAAAATGCAACTAGTTCTTTTGCAGAACACGCCACACAAAATATATACTAGTAATGTGTAGAAAGTGTGTATACATCATTAGAGACCCATGGCAATGCATGGTGTTGCCTCCACTTGCATCACCATTTCTAGGCCGCTCCCTGCTTTCGCAACTTAGCGCCGGGCATGTTTTGGTCGGAGAAGTTGGGAACTGCTCAGCCCAGCCGAACGTTCCGCGCACCCGGGAAGCGACAAAATTCAGGCTGCGAATGGCGGACGCCCGATGGTCGGTAACCCTTTCAAACAAACGGCTGGCAATTAGTAGAGGGGTTGCGAACCTCCAGAAGAAAACCAGACAGGAGGGGCATTCAAATTCTTGAGGGGGTACCTGATGTACATTTTCATCTACGAAACTGACTCCCGAGGGCATATAACTGGTTGGTGGTTGAGCCACCCCCTTTACACATAGGAAAGTTTCATTTTGTTCCATTACCGGCGATGGACACACAGAAACTTAAATCATCAACTATTTGAGATTCATTTAAGCAGCTGGATCTTCAGTGTTTCAACTGACAAGTGAAACCTGGGGAGAATCCGGTTCTCAACGCCTTGGAGACTTTTTTGGATTCTTGTGGCTCCAGCCCCAGCCAGCGTGACCCTCCAGATGTTTCTTGCCAAAAAAACAAGTGATGGTGATGAAATCTGTTTTGAAACATATTGAATCAATTCAAATCAAATCATAAATCATGTTGAATCATATGAATCATGTGAAATCAAAGCA
The DNA here is from genome assembly GCA_003297045.1 of Symbiodinium sp. clade C Y103. NCBI lineage: Eukaryota > Dinophyceae > Suessiales > Symbiodiniaceae > Cladocopium > Cladocopium sp. clade C. The sequence continues at coordinate 42,097 of BGPT01002468.1, read as the reverse complement.
TTCATCACACTAAACATTCACTAAACCACATGAAAAGTCAACTTTTGATGCTGCTGACCGCAGCGAAATCTGCAACTCAACCGCCCTCAGCTCCTCGACTCGTTGATGGAGGTCACCTGAGGACTCTGGACCTAGCCATGGAGAGGTCTCTGGGACAAGCAAATGTGGCTAGCTGGAAAATCCCCGAACTCAATGGAGCTTTCTGTCGCTGGGAAGATGATCGAACTCAATGGCAGGTTTTCACTTACCACTTTTGATTACTTGGAGGCCAAAGGGAAAATCTCAGCCTGTAACCATGGCTTTTTAACCCTAAACATGATGGTTTCCTGACACTTTTCCCTTTGTCCAATTCTAGGAATGTTGCGGTTGGGAATGGAAACACCTGCTCCTTACAAATGATAGGAACCTGGTGGTCTCTGTGTGGGCCATGTCCAAGGCATATCTCAACCATAGGTACAGTTGCAACCCCAAAAACAGGAAACATAAGTGCAAGCAACGAACGCCCACAAGATTGGAAACATATATGAAAATACCAAATCCCTAAAAAATATAGGAAACAAACATGTAAATAGAAACACATGTAGAAAACACGATGTTTTTAGAATTATTTGCCAAATTCTGCATGTTTTTTTGGCTACTACTAGGTAGAAGTTGACCTTTTTTTGCCTTTAATTGGAAGGGAAAAAATCTGTCAACCCCCATGCCTCTAGTATAAACTACCACCCACATCGCCACCAGCATAGATAGATCCAGTGTCTTTTACCATGGGGGTATCACCATCCAGATGATGGTGGTCCCACCAGCGAATCTGCTAAGGATGGAACCCTCCGCCTCGCAGACCTTGAGCTGCTTCAGAACCTCGAAATTAAAGCCGCCGGGAGCTGCAAGGGTCATCTCCGATTGGAGATAGATTGGGATTTTCCATGGCTGATATATCACTGGATATCCCAAAAATCTATCATATTCCCATTGTTGTGTTTGGGATACCCTCTGGTAAACTAACAGTTTGCTACTGAAAATGGCCATCGAAATATTGGATTTTCCCATGAAAAATGGTGATTTTCCATAGTTATGTTAGTTCACCAGAGGGTAGATTTAGAACATGGGCATATGAAAAAATATCGTCAGCCGGGTCACTGCTGGCGAGGTATCCAGAGACGACCTGCCTTGGAGGAAGGTCCCGCAAGGCCGCAGGCGGGGTGGTTGGTGGTTCAGTCCACTTCTCACTGGATTGGTGAATGGGAAAATTGGAACCGGAAACCCCTATATTTGATGGGAAAATCCATGGTTTCCTGTAAATTTTCCCTTAAACCAATCCAGTGAACTTCGTAGGATAGTTCACCCTAGCTATAGATGGGCTAAGTATAGGGTTAGTCCACTGCTGGGGTGAACTAAGTCACTTTCTAACTGCGATGTACCACCAAGTGGTTTCCATCATTTCCATAGGGATCAAAACCTGGTGGAGATCATAGACTCATAGAATATGGGATATTCATCGGAGATTCAATGATTGGGATAGCCAATTTCGAACAATTATGATTGTGATGAGAATTGGAACTTAATTGCTTGGTTGAAATTGATCCATGTTTATGTGAATATTGAGTTTCGAACCTCGTGTTTAGGTATTCCCTAAAAAAAAAAAGATTCTTCAGATGTTCCCAGTTCCACAAACCAGTTGGCTTGGGTCAGTTCCATGACTTACCTGCAGGATGGTGTAGTCTTGAGACATGATATGTGCGCATCTCAGGAACTAGGGAGTTTCATGACTATGTTCGAACCTACCATCCGGTAAACTGACAAAGCTATTCAGGAAGGTCTGTTGATAGTTGGCTTCCCTACTGAAAGTGGTGATTTTCCACAGCTATGTCAGTTTACTCGGGATAATTGTAAATGAAAGCTTCCCAGTCAAAGATAATGGTTGTAAGTCACTGACAAAGTGGCATACACATTGAAGTTTGAAGCATCCCTCTCTTGGAATATGTATTTTACTGAAACTCAAGTGAAGTTGATATATCTAGGAAACATCTGAAATTTCACTAAGCTTTAAAAAGGCCATTTGGGAATGATTCCCCTTACCAAACATGATTCCAGGGAGGTCACAGTGAGGTCACTATACTTTGCCCACATATCATAAATGGTTAGTAACTATGCTTTTTTTCCCACTCTGTGGCAAGCAAAGCCATCACGTAAACATCTGCTGGCGAGCACCATATTGATGTGGATTTTTCACCACCCCAAAATCAAGCTTCAAACATTTAAAACATCCTGGGGTGGTCTCATAAATGGGGAAGACTCCCAAATTTGCTTCTTTAACTTTAACATCTTTAAAAGGGAGAAACGCCTGAGCAACCAGTGGAATTGGAGGGGAAAAAAACTCCGTTTGCTACCCAGCAATGACTTTGGATACTCATGGGTAGCCTGAAAAAGATATGTTCTTTCAGCTGGATCGGAACTATGCCTTCAAAACTGTGCACTCATCAAGCTGGTGCAACTTACGTCTGACATGTGCGGAAGAAATGTGCGTTTTTTCTCTGACGGGGATTCACCTGTGTTGGGTCAATGCGATCAACTGTGGTAGTAACTTAGCAAAAGGTGATGGAGACATCAAAGAACCAAATATCTACAATATCTAACAATACACGAATACGAGTACCTAGACATCTTTCACTTTAAATGTATATAGGTGTAATGTTGGATTGTGCGGCCAGTGGATGTCCCTCCATTCGCAGGCCCTGTTTTTCACAACAGGAGTGCCGTATTTTCCAGCTATTCGCTGGTCTGAGAAAGCTATGCGTTCCATAGCTCTCAACATCTAGAGCCACTCACTCTCAAGATTTCCTGGAGTGACCATAAAATCACAATGTGCTGTCTCCAGCTCGGGGCAAAATGCTATCTGCTGGTGACACTTGCGGCATGGGAACTCAAGGATTCCTTTCTTCGGAAGAACAGCTTTCTCCTTTTCCAGCAGGCAGTGGGAATGAGCCACGCAACAGCATGGGAGCTGCCGACACGGATCCTCTGGCTTGACATCTTCCAAACAAATGGCACAAGTCTCCAGTCTTCCGATGGAGGTCACAGGCTCGTTCTGGCCCTCCGCCGCGCAGCGCAAAGGTACTGCCCAACGAAGTAATGGGAAGCAGGTGAAAATGATCACCAGTAGTAAAATCGTCGCCCAGTCCATGGCATTCTTGGCCTGGTTTGGAGGTGCCCAGCAAAAACTGAAATATATTGAATAAGTATATCTAGGTTTTCCACTCCTGGTGGAGTCCGTATTGGCAAGGATCAACAAATCATCTTGAGCAACAAAACATGTAAATACATGACATGCCGGATCTTAGATACCAAGTGCAACAAAAAAGAAGAGTACCCTCTGGTAAACATACAAAAAACTATGGGAAATCACCATTTTTAATGGGAAAATCAACTATTTCTTTGGCCATTTTCAATAGCTACATTGAAAATTACCAGAGTGTAATTCATTTTTGTTTGCTGTTTTCTATTCCATCCGTTCCTAAGCAGGGCTCCTGCGACGAGTCAAACTTTCAGCCCGAGCCCAATGACTGCAAGGCCAAGTCCCTGAGACACTACCCGGCGGCACATTTCTGACTTTTTGATGGTGAAATCATCTTACCCTCTGGTAATTTTCAACGTAGCTATTGAAAATTGCCTAGTCGAAATAGTGGATTTTCCGATTAAAAATTATGATTTCCCATAGTTTTTTGTATGTTTACCAGAGGGTAATCAGGTGAAATACCCATGAAATGCCCATGAAATCCCATACTAAATCCCGATGCGTTCACCCGATGGGTTTCTGTTGACATCGGTTGGAGCGGTTGGAGCGTCAACACATGGTCAATGTTACATGAGATGCATGGGGTAAGGTCGTCCATGCCATGTGAATCCAAACATCATTGGTACACACACATGTATATATATATATATATATATCCTGGAGTAGATAGACTATGATTATGGGATCTTCGAAGATATTCTCATTTAAGTGAGGATGTTTCGCAATTTCCATATCTATATATATATATATTCTATATACCTTTCTCCAAGATGACTATAAATACCTTGGAAAATGGTTGATGACCATCGCCTAATATGATGGGTCAATCTAATCTATTGCAATCTCCAGTTTTGCTTGTTGCTTGACATTGTCTGACGGTGCTATCGATTTCATGATTATTTTTGTTGGTCGAACCTTGCATGCCAAGGGTTTTTGGGTATGTTAGAGTGCTAGAGAACTTGCCAACCAACACCCATACTATCCCAAGAAATGTGGTTGGAAGAGAAGTTTTCTGAGTCCCTCCCGGAAGTGTCAACATGTTTGCTCAGGACGCTTTCCTGAAGCCCCCTGTCCGATTTTCCAAATGGGTATGTCTGAAAATCAGGAATCCATTGACTAATGATCCTTTTCCCCATGTATTGCAATGGTCGTAACCAGGGAGGTATATCCATTTTCAGGTCCACGCCGTTAGTCTCCATCCTCAACTCTGTGGCATTCTTCAAGGTCGTCCCCTCCAGTGATGTTTGTTGGTTTCACCCCCCTATTACAACTATTGTATGCTATATCTTCGATACATCTACCGGAAACCCAACAGATTTTTTTGGAGTTATGTTTATCAAGTCCGCAAACGAAATTCCACCAAATTCCATCGAATTCCTGTTAAAAATTCCATAAAATCCCAGTACCCATGGCAGCACATCAGCACGCTCCGGGTTTTCCCCAGTGATTTTCAGTCAACGAAACTCAACCGGCACCTGGCAAGCTGGAATCTGGCACCTGTACCCAGGATATACTGGTGATATCAGGGTACCCACAAAAGAAAACAAGATATGTGAATGTGAACCCCGCAAAATATCTCAAAACTGTAAGCCAATGGTTTGCTCGTCAACCACTGCCCTGCAGGTGGCATTTCTTCCCCTACTTCCAAAGATGTCAGCCTTCCTTGGAACACGCATCAAATGCACTGTAGTGAGCCGGAAGTCATACCATTGAAATAGCCAATTCTTGATTTTTTCGGAGATGTTCAATAGATCTATACATTGGAAACCCATCTGTCTATCAGTGCCATAAGCGCAGTTCTTAGACCTGAACCAATCATTGGGTCACTGTTGGGACTGTTGGAATCCCCCTATGCATTCCCTATGCCATCTCCAGCTCAAAATCAGTTTCCGCTATATCAAATAGTGGAGAAGCATCATCTTTAACATCTTTCGAAGAAATCGTTCACAAACAGCCATTCTTGGAACCCAAACATCGACTCCTCAGTTCATCAAAGGCCCAGCACCTCCTCCTTCTTCGGCTCCGACTCCGACGGATCCGGTCGCAATTTCTCCACCAACGGCAGCAGCTGAGGAAAACGCTCACAGTATGGCGCCAGCAGGGCACCTTGCCGCCCCGGAAATGGGATGAGTTTTGGAAAAACATGGACTGAAATTGAAAGTTGCTGTTTGATTTAAGTTTGAGTCAAGTTTCTTATAGTTTCTTAAGACTCAAGACCTGTCTGCAAAAACACCTGAGAGATCCTGAGAGCAACTTGCACCATGATTTTTCCATGGCTACTCCGTTTTTGTTTGCGGCTTCCTTTGTCCCTGACCCTTGCGGCTGATCCTCCGACATGCAAAAACCTGGAAACTCAAATTCACTAAAGTTTCGACCGAGATAAAAAGAAAAATGGAACACAACAACTACAGTGTCCCTCAATGTACCCCAAAAAATGCAAAATAATGCAAAAGATCTAAATTTAGGTTGTCAAATACCCATGTGAACAAATAAGTCGAGGAATAAACACAAGGATCTTCCAAGAAAACTGAACTATCACACAACATGGGAATTCAAGATACTTCTGGACTTCAGTTTGAGGGATCATGTCACAGTGCTACAGTACACACCTTTGTGTACAAACCCAAACCCTTTTTTTTTACCTCCTGCAAACACCCCAAACATGAACACTCCAACTGGGATCTTGACCAGCCCAATTTAACTCTAGAATGTTGAATCAACCAACAGCAACTTCTTCGGAACAGTTCTCTGAAAGGTCGTCTGGTGCTCCCAAAAAATAATTCGTCATCGGAGATCAAAATATGCCAAATGCTGGAATGGACAGTAGAACAAACTCCAAACCACTCCACCAGCCTCGGCAATTTAGATCAGAAAATCTCCCTATGTTTGCAGGTGAAATCCCTGTTTGGCTGGATGGATATTCCCACGTCTTCCTTTGTTTTCCGGCATTTGGGCTTGCCAAAAACTATACTGCACAATTTCATGGTTCATTTATCAATGTTCATCATCATTTTAGCGCACTACTTAACTTAAATGGTCATATCACTGGTTTATCATAATTTTTCCTATCACAATAACTGCCTTCATGGGGGCAATGCCCCATTGTCAGACACACCCAAGAATCACTCTGAAGTTTGGAAACACAAAGGGCAACATCACTAAATTCCCGCCCTTGTTCCAATCTTTCTTCTGTAGTTGGTTTGGTTGCAACTCTGATTTTTGTTGGAAGATCCTATCAAGTACAAATTCTGGTTGGTACAGAAGATATATTATAGTCCTTGACCTATATAGCAACTCCAAAATACATAGAAACGTAACTACCACTCTTCGAGTAGGATGTTGCGTTTCTATCTCTTCGGGGACTGATCTAGGTAACTCACAAATTCCAAAAGTAGAAATTGGCCATGTTTGAATTAACCCTCAATTTGACAGTTTGCGTATATAGAAAATGGCCTATTTCTCTGGTGTTTACATATCAATAATTCTAATTCGTTTGGTAGTTCCATGACTTCCCCTTTTGAACATGGCGATGTCCATTGATTTCCCCATGGATTTTCCATAGCAAACTGCAACAACCACAGGGCAATCCGAACGGAATCCACATCTCCTCATCTCCGGTGACTCCAAAACCGTCAGGACACCAGTCTTCTCATTCAGCGTAAACGGCGAGCCCACGTAGTACATCCCCACCTAAATGCGGCAAGTGCGCTGGAGCAGTGACACAGGCACGGTGAATTTCACCGATCAATATGAGCAAAATGGATGAACATGGTGATTTATCCTCCTGTAAACTAACATAGATGTGGTTTTCCCCACCAGTTGTAGATGGTTTTCGTGGGGAAACCATGGGTTCTCCACGTCTATGTTAGCTTACCCTTGGGTAATATGATTTAAGCGGGAAAATGCATAATGTCACCCCTAGATCAATAGAGAGTAAATGGATGTTCACCCATCCAAATACCATTATAGGTTTTTGAATCCTGAACATGGACATACCCTGCGATGTCATCAAACATGCTTGGCTGGGTCCCATGCCCCATTAATGAAGGTTTTCGGTGGGAAGGTCATCATCGGATTTTCCATGGTTGATTGCCAGAGGGTAAACAACCCCTCCAAGAAAAACATAGAAAACGAATGGAATTTCATCTCTACAAAATGGTGATTTGATGAGTCAAAACGGGAATATCAGCACAGGTACGCACATGGTGGTTTTGACTTTTGACCGAATATGCTTTTCATCAGAAATTGTAGGGTTTTTGGGGATTCATCTCACCTGGCTGGATATGATGGGAGATGTTCCAGGGAACATTTGCTTCCCAAAAAAATACCCTCCGGTGTCATCAAACGTGGCAATTGGAAATCCTCTATAAATGGAGGTTAATAGCTGGGAAAACCCCCTATAAATGGTGGATGTTCCATTGCCATGTTTGATTACCGGAGGGTAACCTGTATGATTATTGACCCATAACTCGGGCTTGTCGAAAGATGGAGTATTTTGATCAATTTGGATGGCGTTCGAGTTGGAAAATTATGACTGACCACTGGATGTTACGGTAACGATGTTCAGAGGAACCCAGTTGAATCCAGTCGATGAAAACCCATTGGGAAACCCAGGGGAAACGATCTACATTCATGATGGATTTTCCATACCTGAATGGACATTTACTGGAGGGTAAATGTTGACGAACAACTCAAAAAAAACACCTCGACTCAATACCATGTGAGCTGTGTTTTAAATGTCTTACATGCCGGCACCAAATAAGGGAGCTTACGCTGGCTTACGCTCACAAGAGTTTTGCTTACGCCGCACCCTTACAAGGGGTCCCTTCCTTGACATAAACATAAGGGTTTAGAACGTGGCTCATGTGTAAACCAGGTGAGGCATTGCGTTGAAGACTCATTGGATAGGGTGTTTGCATCCCTCACCCTCCCTGGCATGATTTGCACAACATTGTTCATCCCATGCTGTTAGGCATCTGCCAAGGTAGGCAACATATAGTTTGTTGGACGCAAAAACATCATGAATGGGCCTGGGTCACACTTAGGTCAGCAGAAGCTTTCGAACCGATTGAAAAAACGTCCAATTCGAAAAACAAACAAATCACTGTAATCGTAAGTACCGTCTGGTATTCAAAAGTGGCAATGGAAATAATCCGCTGTAAATGGAGGTGTTCATGGGAATCACATCTACAGATGGTGGATTTTCCAGCAAGCGATGTTTGATTCCCAAGAGGATCTCTGTGACTTCCTGTCCCCGTGGGAAGAGCCATGGGAAAACTCCAGCCAGGTAGCACAAACAAGTGAGCCCAACAAGGACCAGTAGGCCGGAAAGCGCCACTTGGCCTCCGTCGTCACGACTTTTCATATCTTTTCACGGTTCAAGTGGCACCACAAATTTCACTGCTCAGTAGATTTGATTTGCATGTTTCAGTGATATTACATGATTATATAGTGATTTTGAAAATTGAAATTATGGAAATTGCTGTGGGGGCATTGGCAAGTCAAAGGGTGGGTTGCCGTATATGTACTACAATGTACGATTGTATATTATGGCAATGGATCAAAGGCCAGGTACCATGTACTTTCAAGTAATTCGCTGTTTTTTTTTTGTATCCCCGAATCCAAGATCATGGATTTTGAACCACGCGCAAAAAATGTATGTGATGATTGAAACTCGCGCGCATCCAGTGCTTTGGATGATGCTTCAACCAGGTAATATAATATACATATACACAACATATCGTGTGTTCAATATTTAGCCATGATATATGGCTATGAGTCAAAACCCTGGTACCTATTGAACATCAAAATAGCTGGTAAATGGATGTTCATCCCATTAAAATGGATAATAATTGGTTTTGACCCATCCCCATATCATGATATGATATATCATAAATGGTACTGAGTGGATCGTGAATGCCCTACTCAGCACCTGTATCAGCTGGCAGCCCCTTCTTTGCTTCAAGTTATTCAAACACTGAGATTTGATAGTAAGGTGGTTCACACAGAAAACCCTATAGCAACATTAAAATCCAAAAAAGTTTGATAAATACGATTCCTTATCTCACTAGGATTGCAATGTTACCATATGGGTCTGAAAAGGATTTGATGATAAGATATGATAAGGGTATTTATGGATAACTTAGATAATCATACATACTCTAATGGCTTTTAATGCCATTCAAAGCCACACTGGCTTAAAGGCGCTCCTGTTCAGTTCAGAATCCCTATCCATGAGGCCTTTGTTTGTTGATATCATGATTGATCATGATTGCTGGTTTCAACATGTTGGGTTGCAACTCATCCCCTAAAATTCTACAGAACCAACAAGGGAAAACCTCATCCCAGAAGAGCATGACTCTGCCAGGGCACATAGAGGAAGACCTGTCGATCGATGTTGTTTGGATTGTACTGAGCCCCCCGGGTTCGCGCCATGTAGTAGCAAGCCTCCCGGGAAAAAAATGGAGCATCCTGGTAGGGGCTGTTGAGGCGCACAACATGTTGACCAAGAGAAGCCTCGGGAGAATCTGAAAGATCACTACTTTGCTGAAGTTACGAACTATGGGGGTGCGGCAATCAATTACCTGTCTGAAACCATCAACAATGGCCCCACCTGAGAAAATGCAAACAACCCTCCGCCGAAGTAGAGCCAATTCTCATCCAGCTGCAACTTTCGAGTGCGGGGAAAGCGGTAGGCTTTGGCGGCTGCGGGACTTTCCTCCATGGCGCCAAGCCTTTGTTTTTTTTTTTCTGAAGAACGAAAATCTTTGAGGTGTTCCAGCATCAGTTTTGCACGGGTCAAAGGGTCAAAGGAATCATATCTTGGCTGGTATGGGAGTTATCCGATCGTGATCCATACAGTGCTGGTTTCTACAAGCTTTGCAGCTCTCAAAAGTCAGGGCTTAGAGATGGTTTGCGTGGCTACGTGGGCGTGGTTTCAACCCATCTCACCAAATATGGTTTTGTCTCAAAATGGGGAGGTACCCATTTTACGGTCATTTTGAACCATGTTCATCAGGAAAAACACATAGCATCCGGGAGTTTCACTAGCTGTTTGGAAAATCACTGTATGTTGGATATAGAGAAATCATCATAATTCATCTATTTTCAGGGGCCAATACAATGCCATAGCAAAGTGAACAATTACCAGGTAAACCATTCGATTTGGTGAACCTTCTGATGAACATCTCCAGGTCTCTGAAACAACACTGGTCATGACCTTCTTCCATGCTTGCTGTGCATGCGCAGCACCCTTGAACAAGGTGGCCAAATCGGCAAGCCGGACAACCTGGGTCAGTGGCAAAACCCCCCCAACAAAAATACCGAAATTGGCAAAATCTTGCTGAAAATAATGGTAAACTGAACCTCTTCGCATTTGTTTTGGGGATACTTATAAATCATGTGTTGCAGATGTTGAAGGCGTGTGGAATCTACAGCGCTGCCGAAGCCACGCAGCATCAAAGCAATTTGAGAGCCACCACAAATCGTTCCCTCCGCCTATTGCTTATCTAAGGTGGCTGGAAAATTGGCTGAATCCCCAAATTATGAATTCGCAAGACACTAGGATGCAAATTCGCTGGTGTTTTTTTTGGCTTTGCACCCAACCATTTTTCTGCTCTCAGTGTTTCCCTTGTAGCTGTCTGATCCAAGTCTCCTTCACTTTCCGAGCTTTCAGGTCCCTGCAGTGGCGAAATGTGGCCATGATTTGGGTTGAACACATGCCAAAAGTCGACCGGGACAGATTCGGATAGATGAGGTAAACATTTGGGGCGTGATCATTCCATGTCATTTTTACAGGAGTGCTAAGCAAATCATACTAAACCTCCAATCGGAGTACAGAGTCATTCATACACAATTGAAAAGGAACCCCAGAATATGAGATTGGAAGACGTTTCCTGCTAGAAATTGCCTTTTCGGGTTTCAATGCCATGTGGGTTGAGGGTAGAAGGTGAAACATGTGAAACTAAGAAACACTAGGAAATGACCAAACAAAATCCTGGCAAACCATTTTATGACCATGTTTGGGTTGTCGTGTCACCATTCCAAGGGCAGATCATCATCTCAACTTCGGGGCTAGTGGCTAGAACCCTGGGGTGATAAGTCATTGCCCCACCAGCAGAGGGGGATTACAAACAAAAAATTTGGTGACCATGACCTGTCTCCCATATGGCATCATGCCAAAATGTGTCAAAGTCAACAACTGATACAGCTGGTTCCATGTTCAACTCAATCCCAAATCTGACCTCTGTTGACTATATAATATACAAAAAAAAACAAGACTCAGGTGATTTCAGCCTTTCTGTTTTCATAGCGTCCAGGCCAAGAGTGGAGATATGACAGTGGTTGTGAAAATGGCCAGCATTCATAGGGACACAGTGATGATTCACCCCGGAATTTCGGGGTTTTCTATGGGTTTTCGATCTTTTTCTCCGAAACTTTCAGACAAACCCAAGGCCCAAGAGCAAGAGGCGATGCAACCACCAATTCACTAGGACGATGTGCTTTTATTTTTGATCTCACAGGGGTCCCCCCAACTACCAGGGGGAACCCCTGATCCCCAAATGACACATCAGCCTGTGTCTTCGGGCATCTGAAAGTTGAATCCGTGTTTAGCAAAACCTCGAAAATTTGGGGAATTCCCAAGTTCCCCTTGATACAATGACCATAACTTAGGGTGGTGTAATCCTTTCAAGGGGAAAAAAATACCATTGCTACAACCCCGGGTTAATACCTTTTCGTTTTTATGATCATGTAAAGGAATGACATGAGTTTTTCGAGAAAACTGTTACACGCAAATTGGGAAAGCGGCGCGGGGGCTACAACAAAAATCACCCCTCCCATGCGAAACTGCAATCCGAGGGAAAGGAATACAGCAGTTCTGTACAAACAGAATTTGAACACGCAGTGGTGTCTTGTCTAGTCAGCAGTTTTCTCAAGCGCCTGCCAGCCTAAATGTTCTGTCAACGCCTGACAGAGCACAAGCAAAGCCAAAGCAAAGAAAGGCTAATGACTGGACAATCAAGAAATGAAATATGATATTGAAAGCATATAATACAACATATATATTATATTCTTATACAGTTGTTCATATTTGGAATTGATGACATACAATAGTGCTGTCGTCCTAAATTATGAATGCAGCAAAACTGTTCCCTGTATAGGACCAGGGGTTTCTCACACGTGTCCTTATTGATCGAGAAAGGGAGTATCTCTAACAATATGGCCAAGCTGTTTCAAATGGAGATGTACTTATGAAATACGAAGAACTATTATAAGCGATGAACTGTTGAACAAACAACTATCACTCAAGTGGTCTAGCAGAAGATCTGCAGGAAACCGTGCTTTTCTTTCCATGAATTTGTGAAATGGGATACAGGATGCCCCAACCACAACATGGCAGGAACACTCCATCCGATTGGACAACAAGACAATCATAAAGAACAACACTAAGAAACAACAGCAAACACAAATCCACAAGTGATTCCGCAAATTTGCACCGAAAATACCGAACTCACATCAAACGCGAAACTAGATGGTTTACAACTATACCCTGTAATCGAATGGAGAGCTGGAAACCTGGAGACTATTATAAACCATTCACATCTTCTATACCACCCGGACAAAAAGGGAAAACCTATCTATTCACAAATACCCATAAGAATAGCCAGTTCATCTGTAGTTCTATCGAGGCCAGTCTCAGGTATCAAGATTTCTATGGGTGTGTCATGCTGTGGCTGGAAATGGATACCTGGATACCCCCCCCCCAAAAAAAAAAAAGAAAACTATTTAACATGGGAAAACAATGATTAGATATGATTAGCCAGATTTTTTTTGCGGGAACCTTTAGGTCAAACAAACCGATATACCAAATTGTTGATTAGAGGTCCCACTACCTAAGGACCTACCTTATTACCAATTTGTAGAATTTGTCCTCATATATTGCACATACCCAACTCATTCCCCATTGAATTCACCGAGCAAAGCCCATGCGTTGCAAACCACATACCTTCTGGTGATTTAACAGTTCACTATGGAAAACGGATAATTTTTTAGATGATACACATGATGATATTGCCTATCAACAAAATCTAAAAACTGAGGATTTTCCAGTTCGCTACTTTAAATTACCAGAGGGCAACTCATGAAACGCCAGCCTTTTCAAACGACTGCGACGAACGTTCCGGCCCGCCTGAAGGTGAGCCTCTCCTGCCGAAAAAGGTCAAGGTCAGAGGCTCATATAGTGGATCTGTGGTTGGGAATTTTGGTTCATCATGAACAATTTCCATTAAAGAAACGCTATGATGATGCTCATCATCCTATATAAATCTTAACAGTTGAAAATGGGATGACATAACTCCTGTAACTAAGGTTATGTGTATGTATATATATATATATTATACTATATACCTATCATATATATACACCATTTAAATAAAGTTATAAACCAGTTGCAACTATTAAGGGCTATAGCCACGGAACATGGAGATTTTGCAACAAAACCCTGGTTCCAAAGGTGTTTCCCCTACCGAGACCGTCCAAGTACCTCAGATTTTCAAGACTTAAAGCCATTTGTATCTCTACTTGGAGTGTCCAAGTACAAGTCCCATGAGAATCCCCAGTATCGGAAACAACCATGGCTAGTCTCATTGGGGTTCCCATGGATGGCTTGCACCTATAGTTGGCACTCGTTCCCTCAGGTCTGAATTGGATGGAAAAACAGCAAAAATGAACATCATGTTCCAAATGACAAGACTGTTCCAAAAATCTAAGGGCCAGGGTCATGCATGGCTAAACGGTTCAACCCACCATTTTCCCCGCGGAAAATCGCCACGAGATCTGTCCTTCCAACAAGCGAGCACCGTGGTTGGCCAAGACGCTGTGGAGGGCATCAAGGCGGCCAGAAATCTGCGACCTCAATGTGAAAATCGAAGGTCCAACAAAGAAATCTATGGTCATTGGATTGGTTTAAGGGAAAATTTACAGGAAACCCCCATATTTAATGGGAAAATCCATGGTTTCCTGTAGATTTTCCCTTAAACCGATCCAATGATATGGGGAATCAACTCAATCAACAGTGGTCTAACATGCTGTATGTATCTTAGATGGTTTGATCATCAATGAATAGTGGATATTGCTTTTTTTTTGATTCTCATTGATTCATCGGTGTCACTTTGGTTCTGTAAGGCGCCAAGGTATATAAACATATATTGGATATGGACGTGTTGCCCAACCATTTATGGTGATAGTTCACGGGACATGTAATCAATATGATATACGTAGTATATGTATATATTATACCCTCTGGTAAACTAACATAACTATGGAAAATCACCATGTTTAATGGGAAAATCCACTATAAATCACCATTTCCAATAGCAAACTGTTAGTTTACCGGAGGGTAGATGTATGTTGTATGAACATGGCTGCTATACTCCCAATTCATGGCAATTCACATGGGGGAAATGATGATACTGTAGTCCTTTGGAATTGACGGGTTTCACCCAGATTTTCAGACATACCCATATGGAAGGATGTCCTAACTAACCAAACATATCCAAGACCATGTCTTTTTCTTTGGATAGCCTATAACCAAACCATATGATGAATTTCGAAGGGTTCTCCCGGCCTATGTTGGGCCTTATGAGGAAATATGAGGAAATCATAGATTTTTCTATAATCTTTGGGAAAACAATCTTGATATAAGGGGAATATTTCACCAATGATGGGGATATTCACCCTTCACACATAGTTTCCAGAGAGGTGAGAGATGAAAACAACAAACATAAGTAGCAATCCCTTGAAACAAAATGCAATTGTGTATGCTAGAATGAAACCCAATGACGAAGATTCACAGACCCGGGAAACAAACCCACACATTTGCTTGATTGCGTGAACCACCTGTTGAAGTACCTTGAAGTTTGACAAGTGAAAGTCAAAAACAGCAGCCTGGAGCCAGCAACTCTTTTTCAAAGCACAACGGTTTCCTCAGTTATTTCCATGCAAATAAAGATCGTGCTGCGGCTCTCTGTGTAAGTTTGGCTCTTTCTCAGCATGTCACCTTCGAAACTACAGTGGACAGCAAGAGTTGACAGCATTCCTGGTGGTTTTGCGCAACCCCCAGGTAAACGACAAATGAGTAATGCCGTTGATTCCTTTCGGGTATCATGGCATTTGTTGGGTTGGAAAGTAAACCAAATTAAACAAACCAAAAAAGCCAAAACCATCACGGAGTTAAATGTTTAAATGATCCAATGAACTCATTCATAACACTATTCCGATGGTCTGTTCAAAAAACCTATAGTTTTCAGTATTTCCAACATGTTTCCAACTAATCTATCTACAGCAAGGAGTTGATCCAGTCCTACGTATTGCCAACGTATCCGGTCCCGTTCGAAAAAGGCCACATCTCGCCGTCAGGAACACATTACCATGGCGCCGCAGCGCCACGGCGCCACGGCGCGACGTCGTGCGATGGACAGATCTGTACAACCCTGGAGTTGTTTTCTTCCAGGTGCCCACAGCGCGGCACGGCGCTAGCTGGCTGGTGGCATGGGAAAGCGGCCGCATAGCGATCTTAAGATATATTTTTTGGTTGAAAGTTGAAAAAAGATCGGAAAAAATCCATGGACAAATCAGAAGGGCAATCAAATCTGGTCACATTCCGACATTTCGGTTGCAACTAGAATCTTCATGAATAAATCCCTCAGAATCAGGGTATCCATACTCGATTCAAGGCCAGCAGTGAGCTTCCTAACCTGGCCAGTACCAGTAGGGGTGACAACAATCACACCTCAATTTGTTGAGGTTTATTAGTGGTGATTAATGATGGTTGCTTGTTGTTGAATGATGCTTTATCCATAAGGCATTCTTTGGGTGGTTACCCGCAGATTTCCAAGACACAGGATTAAACAATCTCAGCACAGTTTCGTTCCTTAAGATACCAACCCCTCGACACCTTCCTCACAGCCAATTGAATCAGTTGAATCATGTTAGATCCCATTAATTTCAAATGTCAAGTTGATCTTGATCTAGGTTGCAATCCCTTTTGATAGTTTTATCTTCAAGTGCGAAGCCGGGTAATTAAGTCATCCACCAACGCAGCAAGCCAAGAGCCCCAAAGCTTCACGGGCTTCAGCTCTTACAGGAACAGAAAAAACAAGTTTGACTTAATCGGTCATATAATGGGTATGGTCACCGCGAAAGCGAAGTTGCCTCAAGTTGGATATCCCGCGATGAAGCTGGAAACAGAAAAAAAAAACTATTGCAACAAAAAAAAACACCAACTTGGTTGAAGGATCAAGTTCTCAATTGTAATGAATTGTAAGGCTACTGATCATTGTATCCCATAGTTACTCAATTTTGACTCAGTCTTCACTTCAATTTCAAAGTTATAAACTCACCTTAACCACTGGCAGTTGGCCGGTGGTCCCCGGCTTTACGCCAAGACCCACTCAGGTGGCACCCGAACCCCCGCAGCCGCAAGGGCGAAACTTCTCTCAGCGAAAACGGATGCACTGGCCTAGGGTCAGGGGATGCTGAAAGTGATCATTCTGGGAGGCGCTGAAATGATGGGAACATATAGATGTTATTTACTGTACTGTTATCTAATTTTATTGGTTTACGAATTTTATGGGATCATCTATGATGATCTATCTTTCTAGATTTAAAGAAATATATTATTCAAAAAAAATCATCGTCACACATAGATATTTATCATTACATATATATGTATATATATATATATGTACATACATATGCAAAAACGTTGTCTGCACATACATGTATGCATACACACATGTGTAAATATATTTATATATATATGCATGCAGAATCAAATGGGTGTGGAAATGGGATGTGTGAAACAATAAAAGAACAGCATCTGTTGTCCCTGGACAGTAATTCTCGACCTGTAAAACTATTTCTTGTGTCCTTTATCCATAAAACCCGCTCAAACAACTGCTCAGACATTAACATGGGTTAGCCCCACTTGCTTTCCATGCCCAGGAAACGTCAAGGTGACAATTCTACACATAAAGTGTATAAATCTAATTATCATTAATTATCTATCTAACTATCTACATTCTATGTGTTGTCTGTCTGTCTGTCCGTCCGTCCGTCGGTCTGTTTGTCTGTCTGTCTGTCTGTTTGTCTGTCTGTCTGTCTATACCTATCTGGCTAGCTATCTATCTATCTCTATCTATCTCTATCTATCTCTATCTATCTCTATCTACAGTCTCTCTATCTATCTCTATCTAGCTCTATCTAGCTCTATCTAGCTCTATCTAGCTCTATCTATTTCTATCTAGCTCTATCTATTTCTATCTAGCTCTATCTAGCTCTATCTATCTCTACAAGTATATCTATCTTTCCATCCGTTCATCTATATCTATCGATCTATCTATCCATCGTATCACAGTCGAATGAACCACTACCTACAGAGCTCAACCCTTCCCGGGCGACACTTGCTGAGAAGTCACGTACTGTTCAGCCGCGCGCCTTGAATCAGGGCCAACTGGTGAGTAAACTGGGCACCCAGTTCAACATAGTTCAACCAAATACTGGTACCAATGGTTTAGTTCAACATGAAAATCATATTTAGAGCTACCATTGGGATTGAGAGGTACCATTTACAAATATGATTTTTCTATATGGTACCTCTAAACCCCATTGGTTAGTCATCATTTTCCGCATCAGCAAAATGGGGAAAAAAATCGGTCAGGTCTAGCCCATCATCCCATGGGTCGTGGTAACGTGGTGAGGAATCGAGCACTACTGAATGGGGACTTGTTGTAGCCACTTAACCACTTATTAGCTCGGATGGGCCTGCAAACAGAGAAAACGTCATACACATATGACATATAGATTTATTATCATGTTAGAATTGGATTTCACATCAGGTGATGTCCCGTATTTCTATTGAAGAAGAATTGGCCAGTAGAAATGCACAACAGATCTTCGATACCCTGCCAAAAAAAAGCTAGTTAGTACATATTCGCATCAACCATGGTACAGTCTATTGTTTGTACTAACAAGGACATTGTACTCAATGGTAGTTCCTGCACAAATGTATTCGACCAAGCAGCTCGTCCTGCTGATAAGCCCAATAAACGATCTCGGGGTCCTCCTGCCGTGGATACAAACAACTGTTAAAACATGGCAACAACCCTGGCTGGGTGAAAGTCAATCCGCCATGTTTGTATGGATATACATAATTGTACATGTATAGATGTATACATAAACACATTACAGTGCATTACATTGAATTACACACATACACATAATTCTACATATATTATATAATGTATATTTAAGTGTTATATATTGTGATATATTGTGATGTATATATATATATAATCCTATTGATTGATCGGTATACATACACATACATACATACACATACATATGTATATATATATGTATATATATACATATATATACATACACATACATATATATACATATATATATATATATACACATGTATACACATATATATATACATATATATATATATACATAGATATATATATATATACATATATATATATACATATGAGATGAATAATAGATGAATCATATCCATAGAAATGGCAATCCAAACCTCATCTTCTCCCAGGAGATCGGCCATGGCCTGAAAATTCCACTTGCTTCAAACCGTTTCGGACGTTTCGGAGGATCAAACATCCAATTGAATCCAAGGGACATCTTGGGTAGGGAAAGTATGGCATATTTGAACTGGGTCAACCATACATTTAGTTGGACATTCTCCAATGTTGCGATCTTAACCTTTTGAGTCAAAGCCACCAGGCTGATTGAAAGTGAGAAGAAGCGTCCCAAAAATATGCTAGTTACTTGGAACATTGCAACCCTCCATTGACAGGAGCAGTTTCTCGCTTCTGCTGCGGGCCGTTTCTGCTGGGAATCCCAAGTTTTGCTTCTTTGCATAATAGGTTTCTGCCCACCGGTTACAAGTCCGCCGCAAACCAAAAAGTTTGCCAAGCGATAGATCAACCTGCCTATCCTTTGGGGGCCCCTTCTGGTAAAAGTCATACACCAACACTGACGCTCTGGATTTCATATTATTGCCCAATACTTTTGTGGGTCAAACCTATATTGTTGCGGCTTAAATCACCATTTCGATGAAGGTAAAGAAATTCCCAAAAATTGTGACTTAATCTCTTCGATCCCTATGTTTGATGTCTCATTTCTGGGTGAAATCCCAATTTGTCTCATGCTTAGATTCCCCAACATTTCTGGGTCAACGGTCAACGCCCCATTTTCATCAACTTCCAGGTTTTTTTTGTGTCCTTGAGCTCATCGGCCACCTCGGGACGTTTCGGTTTCATTGAAACTGCGGTGTCGCAATACCAGGGATGTACTGTGATGTAAAGTGAAAAGAACCATCCAACATGAACCAATTCTGGTTTCAATAGTTTTTTTTAGTGAATGATCTGTGAAACCTGGGAATAGCTCTGGCTCATTTTCAGGTTAAAAAATGGACCACTGCATTGGTCACTTGTAGTGTGAAATCATCCATTCTAGAGTGTAAATTTGAAACATATTCTGCCGCAACGATATGTTGAAGGCCCTAATATCCCATAATTCAAGTACAGTCTCCCTGGGTCGCTTGGGCACCTTGACAAAGGGACAAATCCCTTCCAGTACAAGGTGGCAATACTCGGCTTTCCAGCCAAACATTATGGACTACCAAACGGGTCTAAACAATTGAGACACATGATTTTTGTCTTGAAGATGATGATGATGATGATGATGATGATGATGATGATGATGATGATGATGATGATGATGATGATGATTACGACCAGCACCATGACGACCATGACGACCATGACGACCACAGCACGACCACAGCACGACTAAACGTGGCGAGTTGCAAATTGGAGAGCCTGTGGATCTTGCCTCAGAGGTCACAGCGGTGGGTCAAAGGGTTGGTAACTGGCCCCATGGCATTTGATACAGAGATGCTTGGTGCTAGTCCATGTCATTCCCCCCATGTGTTTGGGCAAGATATTTTACCATTCCATGTGGAATGGGTGGCAATCGGTTTTCAAAGGCATCTGCTTAGCGCCTAAAGAAACAGGGGTGCAATCAGCAAATTTGCTAAATCATGGCGACACCTAAAAAGTTGAATGGTGTAAGGTCCGTAAAATCTACGAACAAAAGTGCAGCAAACCAATGCTGGTATGATGATGATCGTTTGTGGACTTGGTAGTCTAAATGTCCACAATATTCTGCTTCATCCGAAAATGTAAAACCACAGCAATCATTGGTTTAGCCTACTGAAGGGACTACAACCCGAGGCTTTGCCTCTAAAAATGCACCTTTGTCTTGGACAAAATCCTCTTTGACGGCTTCAATATGCATCCCTTCATACATACGAACATTTATCGTATACGTCTATAGAATTGTAAAATACTGTTCTGCCTCAACAAATATGCTGATTGCATTTTTCGAACCATCTTGAACCTTAAATTCAGTACCATTGAAGAACAAAATCACCATCCCCAGGCGCCAGTCGCCAACATCACCAGGATGCTTGATCGCCACCCGTGCAATGTCTCGATCTCCTCGACACTTCTCAGAGGCGTGCCTGAAGAGTAGAAGAGTACCCTCTGGTAAATATAGAAATGGCCATAGAAATAGTTGATTTTCCCACTGAAAATTGTGATTTTCCATAGTTATGTTATTTGTCGGAGGGTACATCAAGACTCAGTCCAAGACTCTTGGCTCAAAAGATTGGTCTCTGCTGGCTTCAATGATGCCTTGTAGACATAACCAGGCCCAAACAACACACTGCAAAGTCTAGTTGTAGTAGTTGTAAAGCCAAATAGATCCGGATATTTTGATGAGTAGTGAGTATATACACTGACCCCAAAATAGAAAAGCTGGACATTAGGAAATTATGAGGTCAACGTCATCCCTTCAACATCCTTTGAGACAGCGTTGGCCTCAAATCACGCCAATTCTTTGTCACCATCCCCAAGACGAAGTCGTGGTTGTTCCAAGAGGCCTCGCCGGAGATGAGAACTGAGCAGGTCCTTTGGTTTTCACCCAAAATGGTTGGAACAACAACATGGCCATATCGAGTTGGAAATCGTTGTGTAAAGCTCATTTCTGCGTCCCAACTGCTATTTTTGGGGCGATGACCAATGACAATGGCGATCTCTCGCTCTCTATATCTATAATTATATACATACTATAGAGATACATCGATGCATATTGATGTTAATCCATCTTCGGTATAATCTACGTATGGGTATGGTGATTGCGAAACATGTATCCAAGATGCTGGTAGAATCCCACCACCAACTGCTGAACAAAAGAAGCTGACATGCTACCTAAGGAAAAACACACATTATATTGGTATGTTACATGTCACCCCCAATTTTTGGTACTCTACTAATCTTTATGAGTACCAAAAAAGGGGCAAGGAAGATCAGCGTCCTCCCAAGTTCAAAGAATTGACTGTGCAAAGTTTCATCATTCCCCCAAAAAGTCTTGCCTGGGGTGACATCGTCATAGTGTCACTCCCACAACAGGAAGGCAACTACTGTTCTCACTGTTTTCAGCATAGAATGGACGGTACCCACCCCAATGAACCTGACCGAAATCCATACAAGGACTCTCCTATAATCTATCCAACTCTCCAACCTGACATCATCACACATCTACAATATTTACAAATAAAACATGACACCGAGAATCTATCCAACCATCAAAATGATCCAACACATGGCAATCTCAGACAGATACCCTAAAAGGGAAACACATAAACACACATTCAGCTGGCTTGTATACATCCTGGAAATCAAAAACGACTAGAATGGAAATATGTTAAAAACTCCCCAATTCTATCTACTTCAGGATGATTACCTATTCCCATCAACATGGCAATAAAGCTGTATTAAACTAGCCATCCAGTTGGTTTATCCTTTCAGGTGGTTCACCCCCTCGATCATGGATATATATAACCCCTACAATGGTGGTAGTATCCAACAACTATATTCATTTCTTGATGGATCAATGTCCAGATTTCCGTCATCCTCACGGAAAATCACCGTTCTTGCTGGCTTAAAACCTCCTTTGTCCCGATATTTCTGGTTGAACTCCTTGGTTTTTCTTGGTTGTACCCCCTGAAATCCCCATCTCCATCGAACATTCATAGTGATATCATGTGAAGTTCTCTTTCACTCCATGGATTTGTTGAAGGGAAAACTGAAAACCTAAACCTCTATATTTGATGGTAATAACCATGATTTCCGGTTACGATTTTCCCTTCAACCAATCCAATGATTGACGCTTCAATCCCCAGAAATCCCCATAGAAACTCCCACCCGACCCGGCGCCTTCCCAGCATGTCGGATGGCTCTCGGATCCTGCTTGGCGGCAGCCAGGATCACCTCGTGGTCCTTCGCCGCGGCGATCCCGCCATGGTTTGATGTGAGAATTGATACAAGATTACTATAGGGCCTATAGGGGCAACACAGTGTATCTCTACATATTACATATACAGTACATGCAGACTATATAGTATATATGTATATAGTGTATGTATGTATATATATATATATACGGCAAATGCCTGGGCTTTGCCCGGAACTGCAACGACAACGGGACTCAGAATCAGAATCAGAATCAGAATCATCATCATCATCNTGGGCTTTGCCCGGAACTGCAACGACAACGGGACTCAGAATCAGAATCAGAATCAGAATCATCATCATCATCATCATCATCATCATCATCATCATCATCACTATCATCACTCCCTCAACAGCAACGACAATGGGACCGCTGTGACCTTTTAAGCCTTGTTGATCTTCCCAATTGAATGTAAAGCTTAACGGGGGTGGGAATTTATATTCCTAAATACCATTGTTGATCTTCCCAATTGAATGTAAAGTTTAACGGGGGTGGAAATTCATATTCCTAAATACCCTCGTTGATCTTCCCAATTGAATGTAAAGTTTAACGGTGGTGGGAATTTGTATTCCTAAATACCCTTGTTGATCTTCCC